>JARQOD010002010.1:0-63646 GCA_033576555.1 Oophaga sylvatica | reverse complement strand
CTTCCCCATTCATTCTAAAAAGGCAGTAAAGGGAAAAAATTAGGGGTTTGGGGGGGATTGTGGGGACAAATAATTTTAAAATATATATTTTTATATCTTTAAAACTTTTATTTTTTTTTATACTGTCTCGTTTTTTTTTGCTTTTTTTGAAAAAATTAATTTTCCTTTTGTGACTTAAACTTTGAGGGCCCCGGTTTTCTGCCCCCCCTTTTGGGAAACGGGAAAAACCACGTGATATACAAGAAAAGCAGTATCGTTTCCCTACAAAAACGAAATTTAAAGGAACGATAAAGGGGAAATTTTAGAAAAAGATCAAAGGGAAACAGGGGAAACCCCCAACCCCCAAAGGCAAAATTTACCAGCCCTAGAAATATATGGTAACCCTTCCCCTCCCCAAAACCCCTTTTTTTTTCCTTCCTTTTTCACCGCCTATATTCTTGCGTAAAAAACCCTTTGGGTTTAAAGGAAAAAAGCAAAACCTTTGCGGGGACTGCTGCCTGTTAGTACCCTTTTCTGACAGGGCTTGAGTTTAAAACCACCTGTTGTCTGACTCTTTCCTTTAAGGGTTTTTAACCCCATGCCATGGATTGAATTTGGAGGACTGGGGGAAACGAGTGGAGTTGTCGAAACAACCCCGAAATCGCACATCAAGGGGTGAAAATTTAGGGCCCCAGGACACCCGACCCCCCCCGTACCTCCCAGTTTTCCCCTTTCCTGTGGGCCCAGCCCCGGGCCCTTTTCTCTGGGGCAGTTTCATAAAAATGAATAAAAGGGTACATTTTGATCACTGTGATAAACTATCACAGTGATAAAAAATAAAAAAAACGTACAAAAACCCCCCCCCTTTATCACCCCTTATTTGGGCATTTAAAAAAAAATTAAAGAAAAATTTTTTTATTTTTTTTTTTTTCCTTTTGGGTTAGGGTTAGCATTAGGGTTAGGGTTATAATTAGGGTTTGTTTTGGAATTTTGGGTTTTGGTGGGTTCATTTCTGGTTTTTTGGGAGTTTGTTTTGCGGGGTTGGGGTTACCCCTGCGGTTTGAAAGTTTGGGGTAACGCGTCCCTTTAACGCTGCCCCTTTCACCCCTTTGAAAGGGGCATCGCGACGCATGGGCTAAAGCGGCATGCGTTTGCTACGGGCCCTCATTCAGTGGGCAGAGCCTCGGACGCGGCCCGCCCGCGTTCCCGGGCTCCCTCACCGCTAGCGCAGGGTAAAAAAAAACACCAAAGGTTTTTAATGAATATGGGGCATAAAGAAAATTTCGGACAAATCTTTGGTTTACGTTTCGACCCCGATGGACTTTTTTAAAACCTCGCTGGGAAAAATTAAAAAAAAAGAAGAAAGTGTTTTACCCCAAAAAACAAAAAATTTAAAAAACAAGAAAAAAACATAGCCCAAAAACGTGCACCCCTGGTCCAAAAAGGGGGGGGAAAAAAAAACAAAAACAAAGGGAAAATGAACATCCTAAAAAAAAAGTTATGTAATTTAAAATAGGAACTTTAAGATACTTATTAAACTGGAGCAGAAGAGTTTTCCCTGAAACGCGTCCTATATGTCTGTTAATAAACATATAACAAAAAACAGATATATCATCGTGCCTCCCCAATATTGGTATAAAACCAAATTTGCAGAGTGTGAGAAAAGGGGAAATGAAAGGGGGGGCAGTTCCTGCACCTAAATGGGGAAGCCGAAAGGGAGGAAAAAAAAAAGGCAGAAATTAGACCTAAAAAAAGCATATGTAGTTTTTGTGGAAACGTAGTCAAAAAAGACGGGTAAAACCCAAAAAGATTTCCGTGAATAGCCCGCCCGTCGGTAAATGCTGGTGTTCAGGGGTGGTATAAGTGGGCTTAAAAAGAGCATCTAACGCATACCCGGTCATGGGGGATAGCCGTGTGGGGCGGGACGGGGGAAGGGGCTAGACACCAGGAGCATGTCCCCCAACCTTCCGCGCATGCGCAGACGGTTGGGGGTCTTCATTGTTCAGATAAGTGGTTTAAAAGGGGGGGGGCACTATTTTTAAATGCGTTTGGTTTTTATGTAAAGGGAACCCTATTGTCTGTTAAATAAGGAGCAGGAGCGACCCCAAAAAGGACCTTTTAATACTTTTCAAAGTGCTAAATGATTGGGGGATTTGAAGGGGGGGGTTTGGGGACATGTTTAATAGGGGGTATAAAGAAAGCATTAAAGGGGAGGAAATAAGGTAATTTTTTATGAAAAAAAAAGGAAAAAAAAAAAAATAATAAAAAAAAAAAAAAAAAAAATATATATAGAAATGGGAAAATAATGGGGGGGAAAAATTTTAAAAAAAATAAAAAAAAAAAAAAACAAAAAAAAAAGGGAGAAAAAAAGGCGAAGTCACCCAAAAAAAATTTAATAGAGAAAAAAAAAAAAAAAATAAAAAAAACCCAAAAAATTTTAAAAAAATTATGAAAAAATTAAAATAAAAAATAAAAAAAAATTTAAAAAAGTAGAAATTTTTTTTAAAGAAATAGAGAAAAAAAAAAAAAAAAATTTAAAAAAAATTTTTTTAAAAAATTTTTTGAAAAGTTTTTTTTTAAAAAACAAAAAAAAAAATAAAAAAAAAATTTTGAAAAAAAATTTAAAAATAGAAAAAAATGAAGAAAACCGAAAAAACGGGGGAAAACATAAAAAAAAATTCCCCAAAAAAATTTGGGGGAAAAAAAAAAAAAAACAAAAATTTTTTTAAAAAAATTAAAATAATAAAAAAAAGGTTAAAAAAAAAAAGGGTTTTGGGGGGAAAATATGGAACCCCCCCAAAAAGGTGATCGGAGAAAAGGGAAGAAAGAGGAAAAGGTTTTTTTTTGGGGGGGGAAGGTTCTTCAGTAGTTTTCCCGTTAAGAATCTAGAAAAAAAGGGTTTGGGGGTTTCCCAAAACTTTTGTTTAAAAAACCGGGAAGGGTAAAAATCGGATTATTCAGGGTTTACACATTCAAAGTCCTTTTTAGCAAAACGTAAAATCTTTTCCCCTTTTAAAAGCCTTTTGGGGCTAGGGTTTTTTAATTGTAGGGCCCCCAAAAAAAGGATTCCCGTCCTTCGGGAAATTAAAATTATTTTTCCCTCCGGCTTGGTTTACCATTGCTCAAAATTTTTTGGATAGGGGAGTTGTGATACAGAGTGGTTTGCTGTTGAGAAATGGGGGGTAAGGGGAAACCATGTTTTTTTCCGTCTGGGGTCGATTTTTTGGGTTTTAAATTTTTGTCCCTGCGTGTTTTTTTGGGGGGTTTTTCCCCCTTTAAAAAAGGGGCCAAAAGGGGATTTAACCCGGGTAGACTCGGGAAAATTTGGGATCGCATGTTAGAACCCCCCAAAATTTTTTACCTTTTTTGTGTTTTGGGGTTTAACAAAGTCCCCCGAATTTATAAAATTAGCAAAATCCGAAACCCAAAACTGGAAAATTTTCCTAACCTTTGGGGGGGCCAAAAAAAAGGGTTTTGGGGTTTTTTTTTGTACCCATCGGCTCGGGCCAAAAGATCCCCTTAAATTCTTTGGGCTCCTCCCCCCCCGAGTGTGGGGGATGAAAAAATACAATTTGTGGGTTTTCTTTGGTCAAGAGAGGCCAACTTATTAAAAGGTTTTTAAAATAGGGCTATTTCGGGGGATGAGTAAAGAAATTTTAAAGGAAAAACCCCCTTTGGGGTTTTGGATTTAGTTGGGGGGGTTTTCCCGGGAAAGGGGGTTTTTTTTAGGGGGAGAATTTTTTTCCCGGATATTTTTTTCCCCAAATTTTTTTGGGGCCCTTTAAATTTCCTGGTTTTGACCAATTTTTTTTTTCAGGAAAAAAATTTTGGGAAAAATGTGGATTTTGGGGAAAGTGGGGCTTTCCCTTGTTGATTTTGGGTGGCCTTTTTTTTGAGTAAGGGGTTTTGGTTTTCCCTGGTTTTAAAGTTTATGTCCTTTTAGGGGCCCCCTCTCTTTTTTGGGGCCAAATTTTATGGAAATGGGTTTTCAGAAGCCCCAAATTTAAGCAAACTGGGGTTCCTTTTTTAAAATCATTGATTTCGATTTCGAAAAAAGTAAAGTGTCAGGGGGTCCGCCCCCCAGAAAAAAAAATTGTATGAGCGGCCCAAGCCTTTGAGTGAAAGGGGGAAAAGATTTTTGAAAAGAAGGTTTAAAAGGGCCCACCCTGAAAAATTAGTAGGCAGGTCCATTTTTTAAAACCCTTTGCCCCCCAAAAAGTTTAAAAAGTAATGGTCCCCAAAAACAAAAAATAGTTCTCGTTGAAAACCCAAAAGGATAAAAAAACCAGGACAAACTGTTGTGAATTTAAAATTAAAAAAAGGGAAACTAAATGAAAAACACGGGAACTCCACACCAAGATCATTTTTTGTCGGGGGGTGTTGGGGTTCAATTTTCCCGCTGTCCCACAGGGGGGTAAAAAACCCCAGCCCCTTCGGTTCCCATTCACCCCGCCGCAATGGACCCCCGCTTAATGTCGGCCCCACGTCTCGCCCGGGTTTAACTTTTGTGCAGAGGTTTACTGCTGCCCCCCCCAAGGCTTGCTATGTGGCCATACTTTAGGGGGCGGCATTTTTTTTTGGGGACAAACCCTTTTTTTTCCCCCTTCTGAGCATCCCCGATGAGATTCTCTTTTTGGAGTGGGGGTCACATGCTAAGGTACTGCAGCAGCTCCTATTGGCCCGCCGGAAAAGGCCGGGTTTTCTGGTTTTCTGGAAAAATTTTAAATTGGCCCTTTTGGTTCTGGATTGGGTAGTTTTATTTTTAAAAAGGGGGTGGGGGGGCGGGGCCGCCATGCGCTAGTATTTTTCTTTATATGCTATGGCCGTGTGGTCATGCTTTGTGTGGGGGGGGGGCCCGGGGCTGAAAAAACCCCTAAAATTCCTTTTTAAAATTCGGTGAGGAGTTTGGTATGTAGGGGTCGGGGGGGGTGTCAAGACCCCTAGTTTTCGGGTTTAAGGGGTGAGGAGTTTGATTTCCGTTTTCGGGGGGCGTTCAACCCTAGTTTTGCGGGTGACTCCCGTTGGGAAATTTTAGCCCCATAAATCACTTTAGGGTTCGCTTGGGCTTTTACTGGTACCGGGGTGCCTGCAGGACCAAAGTTTGTCCGGGGGCTTGTATTTAAGGGGGTTCGTTTTCAACGCTGGGACACCCCCCTGGTTTTTTTTTTGGCGATCTTTTTTTTAAGTGAGTTGCACACCCCCCCATATAGCGTGGGGGACCCCTCCTAGGGCTCTTTTTTTAAAACAAGTTCGAATTTTTTGCCCAGCGCGTTAGGGTTTTTTTTGGCGACTTGGGGGGAAAAATTTTTTCGTTTTTGCCCATTTTCAGCGAAAACTCCCCGAGGGGGGGCCCCCGGGTGCAACGCCCCTTTCCCACATCATTTTTTTGGGTGCTTTCCGAAAAACCTAACAGAGCTGTAGAGGCTTTTGACATCCAGGTAACTAGGAGGTTTTGTGGTGAAATGTCAGCAAGGTTTATAAAGGGTGTAGAGTTTGGGTTTCGGGAAAAAGGGGGGCCCTTTGGGGGTTACTGAAAGTATAAAATTTTCAGCGAGGAATGGCAATTGGGATCCGGACGGTTTTGATAAAAGGGGGGGTTTCCCCCTCCCAGGGGGGGTTTTCCCGGGGTGATCAATTTTCTTGTCTCAATTGTGGTTCCGGTTTTTTGGGAAAAGTTTGCTGGTCTGGCCTGATTTTTGCTATCGAAAGATTTTTTCTTTTTTTTTTTACTTGCTTTTTGCATGAAAAACTGCATTCTGTGGGGTCAGCCAGGCCCCCCCGGGGGTTGTGCTCCTCTGGGTTTATCTGAACCCACTGTTTTTTGGGTTCTTTTAAACTTTTTCCATTTTTTCAGGGTGGGCTTATTTTTTTTAAACCGGATCTTTTAAAAATGGTTTGAGTGTGTATCTCAGGTGTTTTTGGGAATCAGAAGAGTTGGTATTTTTTTGGGGTTTTTTTTTTGGATTGCAGTGGAAAACCTTTTTTTAAATTTTCTGTCTGCAGTTTTGGGCCCCCGCGTTTTCCCTTCTATTTTCTGTCTGTGTCCGTGCTTCTTTTGTTTTAAACCCCATTACATTTTTGGGGGGGTTCCTATTTTTTTGGGGGGTCTGCCCCGGGAGGGTAATTTCCTCTTTTCCCCTTTTGGGTAGTTATTTCTCGGGTGTTTACGAGGCGTCTTTGGGTCAAGTAGGAAAAATCACGGGGTACCTCTAGTTTGGGGGTTTGTTCAGGTTTTCTGCAAACCCCCAAAAGGTTCTGCCCTCTGGGGGATTGCCCTATTTTTTTTTTTTCCTCACTAACCCCAAACACAACACAAGAGGTTTTTAAATTTTTCTGATGAAAAGCCGTATCCCAAAAATTTTAAAGACCTAGTTTTTTGCAAGTGGAGTCGATATTTTTTTAGAAAGATGCAGAGGGGTAGGATGGAAAAAGTTTTAAATAGATAGGGGGGCCCCGGAGGGGGTTTTTAAACGATTTAGGATTTTGGGGAAAAGGTGTTTTTAAAAGGGGAAGGGGGTTTTTGTTTTGGATTTGTTTAAAAATATAGCGTTTTTTGATCAAGGGAGGGTTTCAGGTAATTTTTTTATTAAGGAGAGTTTCTATTTTTGTCCGTTTCGGGTTTTAGGGGCGTTTTGGGAAAATTTTTTTTTTCGTGTTTTGTTGAAAAATTTGGGGTTTTTAATTTCCTTTATTGTCGACCCTTTGGGTTTTGACGATACGCCTCGCCCTTGTGGGCGGTTTGATAAATGTACTTTGTTATTCTTAAGGGGTTCAATAGCTTGTTTTTTAAGTGATGAGATATTTCTTTAGTTTGGGAAATAGGCCTTTTTGTTTTTTTTGTGGTTATGGAAAAACCGCTATAAATAAAACATCTTCGCTGAATGAAAAAACACGGGGCGGTTTTTAAAGCTTTTTTATTGAATGACCTAAAAAAGAGATAGACAGCCAGAATTGGGGGCAAAAACCCCATGTTAGTGGGGGGTTTTGGGTTCCCAAAATTTTAATCTTTTTTGGGGCCAAATGGGTTTTTTTAAAAGAATAGTTGATAAAAATTGAAGGTCTTTTTCCCCTTTAAAACTACCCATGGGGGATTGGGCAAAACGAATTCCCGTTAAAAATACGGGGTTTTTTTTGGGGTTTAAAATGTGTATGAGGATATATTAACCATGTTTGGGGGTTCCTACCTGTGACCCGCCCCATCGTTTTGGGGGTTTGTTGATTGACCCCCTTGTGGGGCGCCCCCCCCGGACGAGAATTGCCCCCCCTGGGGCTGTTTTTTTCCTTAAAAAAAGGGGCCCTTTGGGGGTTGGGTTTTGGGTTTTTGGTTTTGGGGGCCTCTGCATATGTATATTTTCCACCAGTCAAAAACTATGTGTTAACGGGGTGGGAAAACGCAATATGAAATAGCCTTTTGGGTTTTGGGTTTTTTAAATTTGGGGGTTTTTGGGTTTTAATTAGGGTTAGGGTTAAAATTTGGGTTTTCATTAGGGGGTTTTTGGTTTTTAAAAAGGGTTGGAAAATTTTTGGGTTTGGGGGTTTGGGTTAGGAGGGGGTTTGGGTTAGGGTTTTGGGGTGTGTTGGGTTAGGGGTTTTGGGGGTAAAATTTTTGGGGGTTTTCCCCCATTTGGCCCCTTTAGGGGGGGTTTCCAAACACGAGTGGCGTTCAAAAAATCAAATTTGGGGGGCCCCCTCCCTTCCGGGGCCCCCCCCTGCGCCAAACATGGTTTACCCAACATATGGGGTATCAGCGTCCCTCAGGACAAATTGCCCCCCAAAATTTTGGGGGATTTTTAATTTTCCTTTTCCCCTTTTGGGGGAAAAAAATAGCGGGAAAAAAAAAATTTTTTTTGGGGAAAAAAAATTTTTTTTTTATTTTCACGGTCTGCGTTTAAAAAATTTCTTTTTAAGCACTGGGGGTTAAAGAGCTCACACACACTAAAAAACCCCCTTTGGGGGGGGGGTATTTTTTCCCAAAAGGGGGTGCCCTTTTTGCGGGGGGTTTCTATTTTTTAAAAGGCCCAAAGGGGAAAAATGTATGTAGTCCCGTTCATTGCGTTTTGTGTTTGGGGTGCAAAAAAAAACACAGGAGTCCGGTTTGATATAGAAAAGCCCTTTTTTATTTAAATTCAATTTGGCAAAAATTTAGTCACACAGTTTCCCAACACAAAACAGGGGGACACGGGGGGGCCCCAGAGTAACCCCAGTCAGCAATCACTCTAAATTACAGATTCAGGATCTTCTTTCTTTTTACCTTTTAATCCATGCAAACGGGGGTCTTTAAAGAGCAGGGTTCGAGTCCACAAGTGCTTCAGATTTCCTCAGGGGGAAAAATTGGAGAAAAAGGTCCAAGGTTTTCAGGGAAAAAGGGCACGGTTCACTGCAGGCAATTTTGAAGCCTGATTGCTCAGCTGTGGTGCTTAAGAAGCAAAGGAAAAAACCCCGGGGGGGGGAAATTTGCAAGCTGGAAACTCCATTTTGACTGAGGGCAGAAAACTCAGAAAGACAGAAAGAAAAAAGGCTGACGAAAAAATGATTTTTAAAAAAATTTTACATAGCCCTTTTACATTACCCCCCCCCTTAAAAGGCCCAACCCCGGTGCCTCGCCCCGGGGGTGGGGGGCCTCTGATAAAGACGGAGCAAGCGAGGGCTTTAACGTTTTTCCCCCGGTTCCCGGGGTTGTCCTCCACGGGGGTAGCCCTGAAATTTAAAATTGTTTTTAAAAATTTTTTTCTAAAAAACCCGGGGAACCCCCAAAAAATTTTTCCACCACTTTTTTTCCCTGCCCATCGACTACACTGGGTCGGGGCAAGGAGGGGAAACGGGGGGAAAACCCCTTTTTTTTGGGGGGTTGTCCGGGCCTTTTTAGAGGGATAAAAAAAAAGGGCGGGTGGATTCTCTTTGTTCGGGGCGTTGAAGACGACAAGCAACGGCACTTTTTAATTTTACTGTTTTTTTTGGCCCCCAATGTACTTACCCCCCAAAATTAGGATGAATCTTAAAATTTAAAATTTTTTGGTTTCAGCCAGCCCCAAATTCCTTTCCTTGAAAGTGGTGCGGGTTTTTGAAATTTATCTGTTTTTCTTTACCTTTCTTGACCCTTTTTGTTTTCCTTTAGAAGATCCTATTTTTTGTAAAGACTTGTCTTCACCCCCTGCTGGAAAGGCGTTTCTATGGGAAAACCCCCGGGGAAATGTTAGGATGAAACCTTTATTAGAGAAAAAAAGGGGCTTTTTTTTGGGGGCACTCTGGGGGTTTTTTATTTGAAATACTAAGGGAAAAAAGCCCACCCAATATCCTGTAGGGGGCAGGAAAAAAGGGGGCAACGGGCCCCGGGGTTTTTTTGGGGGTTTGTTCGGTCTTTCCATTATTTGGGGATAAAGGCAGAAGAAAGGTTTTTTAATGTCCCCAAAGCGCAAAAATTTTGCCAAAACTAGAAGTGAATTGCACCCCTCGATCCGAAATAACCTCTCCGGTACCCCTGTAACGAAAACATTTTTTTAAACATCAAAATTTATGTTGTTTTGCGGGGGAAAAACCCACCAAGGGGAAAAAAAAAGCTGTTTGTTAGAGGTTTTAAAAACCCCATTTTAAGGTGTTTTCCCCCGAGAGGTTGGTAACCCCACAATGAAGTCCATAAAAAAATGGATCCCCAGGGGGGACGGGGGGGGAAAGGCGGGAACAGACCCCGTTGGGGGAGCGGGTTTTTGCATTTTTTCAAGCCCCCAAAAAAGTGAATTTTTCAAAACACCCTTTCCCCGCAAGTGGGCACCAAAAGAAAAGAGAAAGAAATTCCCCGTGTCTTTAAATTCCTCTTGCCCGTATCTTGGGAAACGTGAATGAGTTGCAATACTTTAATTGACTGTTTGGGAAAATTTGACGTTGCCCCCTTAAAACCACAAAATTTTTTAAAGAAAAGACTTACGTCCCTTGGGGGTTTTCCCCCCCCCCCCCCCCCCCCCCCCCCCCCCCCCCCCCCCCCCCCCCCCAAAAGGGAAACGCGGGGATGTTTCCCCTTGGGCCCCCTTTAAATAGGTCTTTTTTTTTAAAAAATTTCCCCCCCAATTTTAGAGTCGGGGGAATGTTTGGAGGGAAATTTTGGGCGTGTTTTTCTGAGTAAATCCTAGAAAAGGGGCATCAGGGCCCTTTTCCCTTGCCCCGGTCCTGGCTATAAGAGATGATTTAAAAAAAATTTGGTTTAAAAAAAAGTTCCCCGCGACCTGGCGGGGAATAAAGGGACTTAGCCGCCCCGTAAATAAAGGTTCGAGGTCCCTCGGGGGACTTTTTTCGTGGGAGCCCCGAAAAAGGGGGTTCCATTCTTTAAAAGGGGAAAATGGAAAAAACCCCCCTTTTATTCCCACATCGTGTTCCTCTCAGCCCCCGGGAATGGGGGAAAAGAAGGACGGGGTGCAAGCATTTTCTCACCTGTTCTCTGAGAGAGTATTCCAAAAGGGACGTCTAAAACACCCTTTCTATTATAAGGCAAGTCGGGGTTGGGATGTAAGGTAGGTGCGTGGAAAATTTTATTTTTTTGAGGGGGGAAAGTTCCGGGGGCTTGGGGAGCCCCGGGAAAAACCCAGACTTTTCCGGGAAGTTGAGTGATGGGTTTGGACATATAGAAAAATTTTTTAATAAAAAGTCAAAAGAAGTTGGAAACCCCCATAAAGGGCGCTGTACTCCTTCACATTTCTGGGGCTTGGAAAAACCTTTTATGGTTTGGGGTTTTGGGGGGCCTTTTTTTCCCCCCTATAAATTCCCTTTTTGTAACAGTTTTTCCCCAGAAATTAAATTTTCGGCCTATGGAATTCACACTTTTCAAGTTTGTTTTAATTTGATTTGTCTTTGATTTCCCCCAAAAACCATTCTCACATGTCCATATTTTTCCTCTGTGGAGTTAGAAAAAATTAGAAAATCACCCAAAAAAAAATTCCCCACGAATGTTCTGGGGATCCCTAAAGATGTTTTTCACCATTTTTTTTGGAAAGTGGCTGGGGCGGTACTCACCCCAAAAAGGGGGAAAATGATATTCAAAAAATAAAAGGTGACCTGAATGCAGTCTTCCCCCCATCCCAGGTCTAATACGGGGTAAGTTTTTGGGGCCCCCCAAGATCTGTTTAGAAAAATTTTTGGGGGGTGCACCCTTTTTCCCCAAAAACCAGGGATTAAAGGGGGTGGATAAGGTTTTTAATAGTAAAACCCTTTTTGAGTTCCCATAGTTACGAGGTTTTCAGAGATCCCCTTTTTTTTTCTTTCAAAGAAGATGGGGGCACCTGAGGAGATGAAAGGGGGGTATGAAGCCCTTGGTAGTTTTCATCTTGTAATCCCTTTTTAAAACCTTTAGCTGGGCCCGCCCGGGGGGAGGTTTTTTCCAAAATTTTTGCTCCAGGCAATAAAATTTTTTTGGGGCAAATTTTTGGCGGGGAGGAGGAATTTGGGCAGCGTTCTTCTTTAAAATAAATCCACATAGTCCCCCTATAAAAATGGTTTGTTCAGGGACTGACATGATTCCCCTTTTTTAAAAAGGCAAGCTGAAAATTTTTGGGGGCATCGTTTCTCTGGAAAAATGAATTCCTTGGGCTCCCAGTTAAAAATAGGTTTTTGGCCGCGCCAAAAATTTTGCCCCCCAAAAAAGGGGGAAAAGGGGGGGAAAGAATAACATAAGGACAGTTCTCTTTTATCTTTACCCATAAAAAAAAAACCCCCAAAAAGGGGGGTTTTTTCTGATCCACGGTCCAAAAGGTCGGCGGGACCTCCACAGTTCCATCTGTACCCGGAGTGGCCTTTTTTCATAACGTTTTCCCCCTTTTTAGAGCAAAGGAACATCCATTTAAAATTTTCCCCCTTCCCCCGGGGGCGATCTAGCAGAGCTAAAACCCAAGCTGATCAACCGAGTTTGTGGAAAAAAAAAAAATGAGAATTGTTTTTTTTACAACTATGGGAAAAACCCCTGGGAAAAGAAAAAATGGCAGCGTTTAACATAAACCCTCCTTTAGGGAAAAGGATTTTAAAAGGCCCCCAGAAATCAAGATCTGTTGCCCCGCGACCCCCTTTTTTGGAAACCGGGGGTCGGACCTGGAAAACCCCTCCGAAAAACTCACCCAAAGAATGATGTGCATATTTTTTAAAACGGCGGGGCCCCGTTTAAATGAAGTCCCCCGACTTACCACAAAAAAAACAAGTTTCCTTTTAAAAAGTGTTTTGCCTTTGCATCACAAAAACCCGGGCGTTGTAAAGAGTCTCCCCCGATGGGCCCGGTTCAGGTTCCCGGTAATCTTTTAAAAAAAGGTTTCCCCTTTGTGGAGGGAAGGTGGGAAAAAGGTTTTTGTCGTTTTTTTCGAACCATCCTCTTGCCTGGTTCAGTCGACGGTATAAAATTTCGGATGCATAGTTAAAAAAGTACCTAACGCAGTGGGGGGTCGGCACGAGCAAGTTCATCCTTAATCGGGGAGATAACCCTTTCGAAAAAAGTTTTTTTGGGGGAACGTCCAGGTGGTTAAAGGGGCCCCCCTCCTGAAATCCAAGGCATTTTTCGCTCCCCAAGGGGCCACCTTGGCGAAAAAAAACGGCTGTTCAGCTGTTCAAACCCCTTGGGGGGCATCAAACCTGCCCCATGGCTAAAAAAAAAAAAAAGGTGTTTTAAACAATCACCTCGTCTCAATCAGGGGTTTTTCCCCCCCTTTAAAACCCCTTTTTGGTAGCAACAAATTTTTGTAAGCCCTTAGATGTTCAGGGGGGAAATTTTGAAGCATTGCAAAAAAAAAAAAAAAGCATTGTTTTAAAAAATCCCCTGAATTTCTCACTTTTTCCCCCCGCCAAAACGAAAAGGGGGCAACTTTGGGGAAACCCACACTGGGGGGTACGGCGGACCTGGGGCTCGCCCCTCTAAAAACCCCAATCCGGGGTCCAAATCCGGGGGAGTCTTCCAACCACTTGCAAATTGTGATTTTGAGGGGTTTTAGATTTTTTTAAAAGGGCCCCTTTTTTATTCGCAAACTGAAAGGGGGAAAATTTTCTCCCCCGCAAAATTTTTCCCTTTTTGGGGGCCTCCATTTTCCAGTCTTTTAAAAACAGGTTATGGAAAAAAGGGGAGAAAAAAAAAAAATAGTGTTCATTGGAAACAGGGCAGAGAAAAAAAAAAATTAAAGGGGAAATCTCACCGGAATGGTGGAATCAAAACCACTTCATAAAAAAAAAGTTTCAACCAGAATTGTACCCAGAGTTACAGCAGAAAAAAAAAGGAAAAGAAAGGAAAAAAAAAAAAACAATGTGTTTCTGTGGTAACACTGAAAAAAAAAAATTTAAAGGGGAATTGCCACCTGGAATGGTTGTGAGAGTCACAACCTGTATCACAGAAAATAACAAACCCAGTTGTTCCAAGTAAGAGACACAGCCCCTTTCCAGACCGCAGACACTAACGTTTTGGGTTTAGTCTTGTAATGTATGTAGTACAGTTCATTAGCGTTTGGGGTTGGGGGCGATGAAAACACAGGAGCAAGTTTGTATAGAAAAGTCCTGATTACTTCTTTTAAGTTGGCGAAATAGTCACCAGCTGCAGAAAGAAACGGAGACCAGCAGGCCGGGTTTAAACAACTCCAAACCCTCCAAAAGATTCGGATTTCTTCTTGTTTCCCAAGTCCATGCAAAAGTGGGTCTTTCAAGAGCAGGGGTTTGGTCACAAGTGCTTTAGATTCCTCAGTAGGAAAAGTGGATTTAAAGTCCAAGGGGTTACGGATCAAGTCACGGTTCCGCAGGTAGATTCTGAAGCGATTTCTCACTGTGGTGTTTAAAAAGCAAAGGAAAAGAATCAGGGGGGGAAAATGCAAGCGGGAAACTCCATTTTGACTGGGGGCAGATGCGCAGCAAGCAGAAAGTAAAATGGCTGACGAACAAACTGGTTTCAGGAATTATACATAAAAACCTTAAAAAGGGGCTCGCCAAACACAAAAGCCCCCAGAACTTTCCCATCAAACTGCATTACAAAAATGGCGCTCTTTCCCTTTTCCCAAGCTCCCCCAGCCCCTAAACAGGGGTTTCCCCCCACAATGGGGTATGGGTATCGGAAAAATTGCCCAAAAACTTTTTGGGCCCAAAATTTTTCCTTTACCCTTGGGAAAAAAATTAAAGGGGCCCTAAAGAATCATTTTGAGGAAAAAATGATTTTTTTTTTTTTTCAGGGTCTCTTAAAAACTTTCTGGAAGCATTTGGGGGTTCAAAGTGTCACCAAATAATATTTTTCCCTTTTAAGGGGGTCTGTTTCCAATGGTGTCTTTGTGGGGGTTTCCCTTTGTTTTTGGGAATCAGGGGCTCCCAAACGCACTGGCTCCAATCTCAATTCCAGCCAACTTTGGTTTTAAAAGTCAAAAAGCGCCTTTCCCCTTCCCAAACCCTCCGTGGCCAAAAAAGGTCCCCCCCCCTATGGGGGATAGGTACTCAGGCAAAATTGGGGCAAAAACTTTTGTGGTTAATTTTTTTTTTTCCTGTTACCCTGGGGGAAAAAAAAAAATTTTTGGGGCAAAAAGAAAAGGTTTGTGGAAAAAATATGATTTTTTTTTAGCCCCAAATTTTAAACCTGTGAAGCATTGGGGTTCAAAGTGCCACCACCATCTATATATTCCTAGGGGGCTAGTTTCCAAAAGGGGGATTGTGGGGGGTTCCACGGTTTTTTGAACTCGGGCTCTACAACCCACATTGGGGTCCCGCCTTTTGGTGAAAAAGCAAACGGCGTCCTTCCCCCCAAGCTCTGCCATGCACCAAACAGGGTTTACCCCCCATTTGTGGTATCGCATGCTAGGACAAATTGACAAAACTTTTGGGTCTTGTTACCCCTTGGGAAAAAAAAAAATTGGGGTGAAAAGTCATTTTTGGGAAAAAATATGATTTTTTTTTTTTTTGTTCTTATTTGGGGGGCGACGCAATTATGGCCCCAGCAGGCTATAAGCTTGGCATTTATGGGGAAAAAAGTGTCCCCTCCCCTGTGCTGTCATGGGGGGGTACAACATTTGGGGAGGTTATGTTCAAGGTTCCCCTTTTTGAGCTGCCATAATGGGACCCCCAGTTTGTTTAACCCAAAAGTTTATGGGGTTTTTAATTTACCGTTTTAAAACTTTATTTGGGAAAAATTCTTATTTCCCCAAACATTTTTTTTTTGGGGAAAAAAAATTTTTTAAAAAAAAATTCCCTTTTTTTTTTTTTTTTTTTTTAAAAAAAGGGGAAAAATTTTTTTAAAAAAGGGTTTTTAAATTTTTTTTTTAAAAAAGGGGGCCTTTTTAAATTCCCCCCCCTTTTTTTTAAGGTGTTTTTTTTAAATTTTTTTGGGGTTTTTTTTGGAAAAACCCCAAAAAATTTTTTTTTTTTTTTTTGGGGGCCCCCCCCCCTTTTTTTTTCCCCCCCCATGGGGGGGGGCCCCCCCCTTTTTTGGGGCCCCCCAAAAAAAAAAAAAAAACCCCCCGGGGGAAATTTTTTGTTTTTTTTTTGGGGGGTTTTTAAAAATTTATTTTTTAAAAGGGGGGGGCCAGAAAAAAACCCAAGGGGGTTAAAAACCCCCAAAAAAACCCCCCCCTTGGGGGGGGGTTTTCCCCCCCTTTTTTTCCAAGGGCCTTTTTTTTTGGGGGGAAATTAACCCCCTCCCCCCCCAAAACAAAACCCCCCGGGGGTTTTTTTAAAAAAAACCCCCTTTTTGGGGGGGGTTTTTTTTTAAAATTTTTTTTTTTTTTCCCCCCCCTTTTATTTTTTCCCCCCCTTTAAAATTTCCCGGGGGGGGGGTTTTTTTTTTTAAAAGGGGGTTTTAAATTAATTTCATGGGGGGCCCCCTTTTTTAAAGGGTTTTTTGGATTATTTTTTTTGGGGGGGGTTGGGTTCCCCAAAAATTTTTTTCCCCCCCCGGGGTTTTTTTTTAAAAGGGTTTTTTTTAAAAACCCCCCCCCCCCGGGAAACCCTTTTTGGGGTTTTCCCCCTAAAAAACCAATTTTTTGGGTTTTTTTTTTTTTCCCCCCCGGGAAAAAAAATTTAAAAAAATTTTTAAAAAAAGGGGGGTTTTTTTTTTTTTTTTTCCCCCCCGGGGGGGGGAAAAAACCCCAACCCCTTTTTTTTGGGGGGGGGTTTTTTAAAAAGGGGGGAAAAAAATTTTTTTTAAAAAATTTTAAAAAAAATTTTTTTTAAAATTTGGGGGGGAAAAAAAAAGGGTTTTGGGTTTTTTTTTTTAAAAAAAAAAAATTTTAACAAAAAAAACCGAAAAAAAAAAAAAAAGGGGGGGGGGCCCTTTTAAAAATTTTTTTTTCCCGGAAACCCCCAACCGGGGCCCCCCAAAAAAATTTTCCCGGGGGGGTTAAATTTTAAAAAAAATTTTTGGGGGAAGGTTAAGGAAAAATTTTTTTTGGGGAATTTTAAAGGGCCGGGGAAAAAAAAATTTTAATGGGGGGGGCAACCGGGAAGGGCCCTTTTTTTGGGAAAAAAAAGGGCCAAAAAAAGGGAAAAAAACCCCTTTTTTTTTTAAAAAACCCTTTTTTTTAAAAACCCCCCTTTTAAAAAAACCCCCCGGGGGGTTGTTTTTTTCCCCTTTTGGAAAAAAAATTTTTTTTGGAATTCCCCCCGGGGGGGTTTTAAGTGCTTCAGAGTTCCTCAGTAGGAATAGCTGGAGTACAAGGTCCAAGGCTTACAGGAGTCAAGTCACAGGTTCACTGCAGGCTAGATTCTGAAGCACTGATTGCTCAGCTGTGGCTGCTTAAGAAGCAAAGGAGAGAATCAGGGTGGGAACATGCAAGCTGGAAACTCCATTTTGACTGAGGGCAAGATAGCTGCAGCAAGACAGAAAGTAAAATGGCTGACGAACAAACTGAGTTTCAGGAATATATACATAGAACCTTACATTACTCCCCCCTTAAGGACAACCTCCGGATGACCTCAGACCAGGCTTGTGTGGGTACCTCTGATGAAACTGACGGAGCAAGCGAGGAGCATTAACGTTATTGACCGGTTCCCATGAGTTGTCCTCCACTGGGTAGCCCTGCCATTTAATCAGATATTGTAACTGATTTCTATACAACCTGGAATCTAAAATCCTTTCCACCACAAATTCTTCCTGACCATCGACTAGCACTGGGTCAGGGCAAGGAGAGGAACGTCCAGGAAACGTATTGGGTGTCGCAGCCTTTAGTAGGGATACATGAAAGACAGGGTGGATTCTCATAGTTCTGGGCAGTTGAAGACGACAAGCAACGGCACTTATAATTTTACTGATTTTATAGGGTCCAATGTACTTATGTCCCAACTTAGACGATGGAATCCTTAACTTAAGATTTCTGGTTGACAGCCAGACCAAGTCTCCTACCTTGAAAGCTGGTGCAGGTTTACGAAATTTATCTGCTGCTTTCTTGTACCTTTCTTGAGCCGATTCCAGATTTTCCTTTAGAAGATCCATATTCTTCTGTAAAGACTTGATTCTTTCAGCCACTGCTGGTAAAGGCGTTTCTATGGGAAATCGTGGTAGAATGTTAGGATGATAACCTAGATTAGAGTAAAAAGGAGACTGTTTAGTGGAGGCACTCTGAGAGTTGTTATACGAGAACTCAGCTAATGGAAGTAGATCCACCCAATCATCCTGTAGGTGGCAGATAAAGCAGCGGACATACTGCTCCAGGGTTTGATTGGTTCGTTCGGTCTGTCCATTAGTCTGGGGATGAAAGGCAGAAGAAAGGTTTACTTTAATGTCCAATGCTGCACAGAAATTTTGCCAAAACCTAGAAGTGAATTGCACCCCTCGATCCGAAATAACCTCATCCGGTACTCCATGTAAGCGAAACACATCTTTAATCATCAAATCTGATGTCTGTTTTGCAGTGGGTAAGCCGACACAAGGGATAAAATGAGCTGCCTTTGTTAGACGGTCAACCCCCACTAGAATGGTGTTCTTCCCTGAGAGGTTGGTAACTCCACAATGAAGTCCATAGAAATGGATCCCCACGGGCGGGACGGGGTGGGAAGAGGCTGTAACAGACCAGTTGGTGAGGAGCGAGGTGTTTTGCATCTTGCACAGACCTCACATGAAGTGACATAATTCAAAACATCCTTCCTGCAAGTGGGCCACCAAAAGAAACGAGAAAGAAATTCCTGTGTCTTTAGAATTCCTCTATGCCCAGCTATCTTGGAATCGTGAATGAGTTGCAATACTCTTAATCTGACTGTTTCAGGAATATACAGACGTTGTCCCTGAATCCACACACCATTCTTAAAGACAAGACTTACGTCCCTTGGGGGTTGTGCCAAAAAGGAATCCGCATGGTATGCTTCCTTGATGTCCTTAAGTAGGTCTTGATTATGAATTACTCCTAGGAATCTAGAGTCAGGAAGAATAGTCTTAGGAGGAGTAATTGGACGTGTCTCTGCTGAGTAAATCCTAGAGAGTGCATCAGCCTTTCCATTGCGCGATCCTGGTCTATAAGAGATGATAAAATTAAATTGGTTTAAGAAAAGATTCCAGCGAGCCTGGCGAGGAGTCAGGCACTTAGCCGACCTGATAAACTCAAGGTTACGATGGTCTGTCAGGACGACTATTTGCTGTGCAGCTCCCTGAAGAAGGTGTCTCCATTCTTTGAAGGCGGCAATAATGGCCAACAACTCTCTATTGCCCACATCGTAGTTCCTCTCAGCCGAAGACAACTGCTGGGAAAAGAAGGCACAGGGATGCAAGACATTCTTCTCACCTGTTCTCTGAGAGAGTATAGCTCCAACGGCACAGTCTGAAGCATCCACCTCTATTATGAAGGCAAGTTCGGGGTTGGGATGTACTAGGATAGGTGCAGTGGTAAATTTATCTTTTAGACGGGAAAATGCTTCCTGGGCTTGGGGAGTCCAGGAAAACCTAGACTCTTTCCGGGTAAGTTGAGTGATAGGTGACACTACCTCAGAGAAATTTCTAATGAAACGTCTATAGAAGTTGGCAAACCCGATGAAGCGCTGTACCTCCTTCACATTTCTAGGACTTGGCCAATCCTTGATGGCTTGGGTTTTGCTTCCATCCATACTAATTCCTTGTGTAGACAGTACATACCCCAGAAATTGAATTTCGGTCCTATGGAATTCACACTTTTCAAGTTTGATGTAAAGATGATTTTGTCTTAGACGTTCCAAGACCATTCTCACATGTCCATGATGTTCCTCTGTGGAGTTAGAAAAAATTAGAATATCATCCAAATAAATTACCACGAATGTATCTAGGAGATCCCTGAAGATGTCATTCACCAAGTGTTGGAAAGTGGCTGGGGCGGTACTCAGACCAAAAGGCATAACTAGATATTCAAAGTGTCCATAGCGTGACCTGAATGCAGTCTTCCATTCATCCCCAGGTCTAATACGGACTAAGTTATAGGCCCCACGAAGATCTAGTTTAGAAAAAATTTTGGCATGTCGCACTCTCTCCAATAACTCAGGGATTAAAGGCAATGGATAACGGTTTCTAATAGTAACCTTATTGAGTTCCCTATAGTCTACGCATGGTCTCAGAGATCCATCTTTCTTCTTTACAAAGAAGATGGGTGCACCTGCAGGAGATGAAGAGGGGCGTATGAAGCCCTTGGCTAGATTTTCATCTATGTAATCCTTTAAAGCCTTTAGCTCGGGCCCCGCCAGGGGGTAGATCTTACCAAAAGGTATCTCTGCTCCAGGCAATAATTCAATTGGACAATCATATGGACGGTGAGGAGGAAGCTGGTCAGCGTTCTTCTTGTCACATAAATCCACATAGTCCTGGTATACAGCTGGTAGTTCAGGGACTGACATGATTCCTTTAGGAACAGAGCAAGCTGAAACTTTTGGACTCATCTGTTTCTCTGGAAAGTGTAATTCCTTGGTCTCCCAGTTAATGGTAGGATTCTGAGCCTGCAGCCATGGTAGCCCTAGAATAATGGGAAAGTGGGGAGAAGAGATAAGCATAAAGGACAGTTTCTCTTGATGATCTTTACCCATAAGAACCCTCAAAGGCTCTGTTTCCTGATCCACTGGTCCAGAGGTCAGCAGGGAGCCATCCACAGTTTCCATCTGTACTGGAGTGGCCTTCTTCACTGAACGTATTCCCTGTTTCAGAGCAAAGGAGACATCCATAAAATTTCCACTTGCCCCTGAGTCGATCATAGCAGAGCTAGACACCCAAGCTGAGTCAACCCAGAGTTTGATGGAAAGAAAGCAATGAGAATTGTTTTTCTTACAACTCAGCTGGGACACCGCTGAGGAAACTTGAAAAATGGCAGCGTTTACACAGTCAACGTCCTCAGAGGTAACGGAGTTTAAGTCCGAGAAATCAAGATCTGTTGCTGCAGATCTCTCTGGAGCCTGAGGCTCGGACCTGACAGATCCCCTCTCGCAACACTCACAATGAATGAGTGCTGCAGTAGTCTTACGAGAACGGCTGGGGCAGTTTATAATGAAGTGCCCTGACTTACCACAATAGAAACATAGATTCTCCTTAAAACGATGTTCCTTGCGTGCATCACTAACCCGTCGTTGTAAAGAGTCTACCTGCATGGGTTCAGGTTCAGGTTCCCGTGTAATCCTACTCAAAGGTTCCTTAGCTGGAGAGGAAGGTAGGAAAAGGTTAGTACGATTGCTTTCGAACCATCTCTCTTGCCTGCGTTCAGTCAGACGAGTATCAATACGGATGCAGTAGTTAATAAAGTCACCTAACGCAGTGGGAGGGTCGGCACGAGCAAGTTCATCCTTAATCAGTGGAGATAACCCCTTTCGAAAAATAGATTTTTTGGCGGAACTGTCCCAGGTGGTATCAAGGGCCCATCTCCTGAAATCCAAGGCATATTCAGCTACCGAGTGCTTACCTTGGCGCAAAGCTAACATGGCTGCTTCAGCTGTTGCACCTCGATTGGGGTCATCAAACACCTGCCCCATGGCTGAAATAAAATCATCAAGGTGATTCAAACAATCATCCTCAGTCTCAATCAGAGGGTTTGCCCACATTAAAGCCTTGTTGGTAAGCAACATAATTATAGTAAGCACCTTAGATCGTTCAGTGGGAAATTGTGAAGCATGTGCAGAAAAAAAAAAATTGCATTGATTAATAAATCCCCTGAATTTCTCACGTTCACCGCCAAAACGAAAAGGGGGCAACTTGGGAATCCCAGCACTCGGGGCTACGGCAGGAGCCTGGACTCGCCCCTCTAGAACCTCAATCCTGGCTCGCAAATCCTGGGTAGTCTGTCCAACCACTTGCAAATTGTGATTATTGAGGTCCTGTAGATTTGTAAAACGGGTCTTTATATTCTGCAAATCTGCAAGGATATTATCAGTCACTCCGCAAAGTTCCTTTATGTGGGCCTCCATTTTCCAGATCTTTTAAGACAGGATTACTGGAAGAAGAGGGAGAGAAAAAAAACAATAGTGTTCACCTGTGGCAACACTGCAGAGAGAAAAAAAAATTAAGGGAACTGCTCACCTGGAATGGTTGTGAGAAGTCACAACCACTATCATCACAGAAAGTTTCAACCAGACATCTGATATCCAGAGTTACAGCAGACAAAAAAGAGAAAAGAAAGGAAAAAAAAAAAAACAATAGTGTTTACCTGTGGTAACACTGCAAAAAGAAAAAACTTAAGGGAATTGCTCACCTGGAATGGTTGTGAGAAGTCACAACCACTGTCATCACAGAAAGTACAACCGGACGTCTGATATCCACAGTACAGCAGACACAGCCTTCCAGACCCAGCAGACACTAACGTTTTGGCTTCAGAATCTTGTAATGTATGTAGTACAGTTCATATAGCGTCTTGTGCTTGGGTGCGATGAAAACACAGGAGTCACAGGTTTGATATAGAAAAGTCCTGTATTACTTCATACAAGTTGGCAGAAATAGTCACACAGCTTGCAGACACAGAAACAGGAGACACAGCAGGCCAGAGTAATCCAAGCTCAGCAATCACTCTCCAATACAGATTCAGGATCTTCTTCTCTGTTACCGTAAGTCCATGCAAACGTGGGTCTTTCAAAGAGCAGGGTTCAGAGTCCACAAGTGCTTCAGAGTTCCTCAGTAGGAATAGCTGGAGTACAAGGTCCAAGGCTTACAGGAGTCAAGTCACAGGTTCACTGCAGGCTAGATTCTGAAGCACTGATTGCTCAGCTGTGGCTGCTTAAGAAGCAAAGGAGAGAATCAGGGCGGGAACATGCAAGCTGGAAACTCCATTTTGACTGAGGGCAAGATAGCTGCAGCAAGACAGAAAGTAAAATGGCTGACGAACAAACTGAGTTTCAGGAATATATACATAGAACCTTACACAAGGGCTCTGCAAACACAACATGACGCCCGCAGAACATTCCATCAAAGTCTGCATTACAAAATGGCGCTCATTCCTTTCCAAGCTCTCCCATGCGCCTAAACAGTGGTTCCACCCCACATATGGGGTATCAGCGTACTCAGGAAAAATTGCACAAAAACTTTTTGGGTCCAATTTCTCCTGTTACCCTTGGGAAAATAAATTAATAGCGGGCTAAAGAATCATTTTTGAGGAAAAAAATGATTTTTTATTTTCACGGATCTACGTTATAAACTTCTGTGAAGCACTTGGGGGTTCAAAGTGCTCACCACACATCTAGATAAGTTCCTTAAGGGGTCTAGTTTCCAAAATGGTGTCATTTGTGGGGGTTTCCTTTGTTTAGGCACATCAGGGGCTCTCCAAACGCGACATGGCGTCCAATCTCAATTCCAGCCAACTTTGGTTTGAAAAAGTCAAACAGCGCTCCTTCCCTTCCAAGCCCTGCCGTGCGCCCAAACAGTGGTCCCCCCCACATATGGGGTATCAGCGTACTCAGGACAAATTGGACAACAACTTTTGTGGTCTAATTTCTCCTGTTACCCTTGGGAAAATAAAAAATTGGGGACTAAACGATCAGGTTTGTGGAAAAAATATGACTTTTTATTTTCATGCCCGAGAGTTATAAACTTCTGTGAAGCACTTGGGGGTTCAAAGTGCTCACCACACATCTATATAAGTTCCTCAGGGGGTCTAGTTTCCAAAATGGGGTCACTTGTGGGGGGTTCCACTGTTTAGACACATCAGGGCCTCTACAAACGCGACATGGCGTCCAGCCAATTCTGCGTTGAAAAAGTCAAACGGCGCTCCTTCCCTTCCAAGCTCTGCCATGCACCCAAACAGTGGTTTACCCCCACATTTGTGGTATCAGCATGCTCAGGACAAATTGCACAAAAACTTTTGGGTCTTGTTACCCTTGGGAAAATAAAAATTGGGGTGAAAAGATCATTTTTGTGGAAAAAATATGATTTTTTATTTTCACAGCTCTACGTTATTGGGTGGCGACAGCAGTATTCATGGCCGAGCAGCTGCTCCATAACGCTCTGGCACTTTACTGGAAAACAGTGTCCCAATCCCAATGTGCTGTCATGGGGTGCATCACAATCACTTGTGGGACGCAGGCCTCTACTGTCTCAAGGCTTCCATCTTTCTGAGCCGCTGCACATAACTCGGGACCCTCAGTTTGTTTCAACACACAAAAGTTTACTGGACAGTTCAAGTTCACCAGATTGTAACACACTGTATTGGACACAACACTTCTTATTCCTTGTTTCCTTTTTACAGCACTCTCTTATCATTACTCTCTGCTCATTCTGAACTATCCCTATATTTACTGGCTCTGTCAGCCCCACGGATTTCCTGTCCAGTTCTGAAATGCACCCGGGATCTTTTATCTTCCCTTCATGCAGTTTCATGTCCATCGTGCCTGTACGCCAGAGGATAAGGCACTTCTCGCAGTACCTGTATCGAGCGTTGAGCTCCGGATGTTGCAGAAATGTCCACAAGGGATTCCAGTAAGGCCTCCCACTGCCCTTAATGATAGATCCATACTTCCACTATCAGCCCACTGCAAGTTGAACTTAACCTTGGTTAATGAATTTCACTATCTGACTCCTGTCAAGAAGCAGCCTCTTTTTAATGGTGTTTGCCCCTCTCACTGGGATAGTCCCGAACCTTAACTGTGTTTCACCCTACGTCTGTATCTGACAGATTTCCTTCACAAACATTACGCATTGAATTTACACACTGTGGAGACACGGGGGGACAGCAGGTTCTATAGCTCGCTAGCCAAAGTCTCATGGACCAGGGATCATCCCACCGAACACCTGCTCTCCTTTTATCTCGGGCATCATACTACTCAAACAACACAGGGTGAAGGTAAAACAGTGTAGGCAAATGACACATAGAACAGTCACAGCAAAATAGCCTAAATGGTGCAAAATTACAGAGTCCCCCCTGACTCGCCGTGATTAAAACCAGCTGCGACTTCCAGGGTCGACAACTTCCACCTGTGGAACGCACAGAGATTAGGTAACAACAAGCTTAGGAAGCTGACAGTCCATTGTTTTACAAGACCAGGTGACTGGAGGGTCACAACTTAGCTTCTCCAAACATCTCCATTCAGGCAGGTAACCGGAGGGTCCCAATCCAGGCTTTCCCAAACGTATCCATAGAGCTCATGTGATCAGTGGGTCGAAATCATGACTACCCCAAACATATCCTTGGGTGCAGTGATGGTCAATGGAGCAGATATGTTTTCTTTCAGCTGGGGCCATGGTTTCCTAAGCTGGCATCATGTAGGATGTCAAATCTGTGTCCCGCGTGATGGAGTCATGATCTGGCAGCTATCCTGTAGAGTGTTCCTGGCTTTTTTTTAAAAAAAAAAAGTCTCTGGTTCTCTGGATCTTTGAATCTCTTGGATGTCCTGTTAGAGAGACATATCCTTTTTATAGTTCACAGCTATTGTCTTTCAAGCCATCAGCCACAAGTCAAGTTGAAGGGGTGTTGAGGTTAACCCACATTGTTTGATTATTTATAGTTTATCTTTCAATGTTTGCAAGTCAACAAATTGTGTGGCCTGGTATAATGTGTAATCAACAGATCAGCAAACATCATTGTTCAGTGACACTGCATCCCTATTTTGCAAAGATGACAGTACAATAAACTGTAGGAACTGATATAACAGGTAAATAACAATCATTCATCAATTCACAGATATCAATTCAACCTACAAGAAGATTCAATATTTCAGACTCTTGGCTAACCGAAGAAAGAAACATAAAATTCAAAATTCAACATATAGATAACAGTCTTTTCATCCTGGATTATTGAAAATAGACATCTGGATAATTAAGATAAAATGCTGTATCGTCACAAATACATTAAATATACTATACTTATAATGCTTACTAAAGTTTTTCTTACTCTACAGTCATTACCTTATGTCTTAAAACCTAACCTATGTCTTACTCTATACTTTATACATTACAATATCTCAGTCCATATCACAGTATACACTAAAGACCACAGGACAAAGCTCACAATTCACATGACACAATATATGTCATGTGGTGACGGTCGTAGGTAGAGGAAGGGGCCTCAAACTGTCCCTGGATCTGGGACCCTAACTATCCCTGTCCTGGGGGTATTCTTGATGGTAGAGAGGCCAGAGTCTCCGACCTCACTATACTTCTGTTATCCCTGGTCTGTATCCTCTCCCACCCCATGGAACCTGGGACAGAAATGTAATGTGAACAAAACACAAAAGACAAAACAGGAATAGCAGAAACCCTCTATCATACAAAAGCACCAACCAACAATAGGAAGGAGGATAGGGATAGAGAGGTATAAACTAAACAGGAACAGTGACGAGGAGATAAATACATAAATGCTACAGAACACCTCCACAACAACTTCTCTCCAAACACTTAGCTTTAGCACACAGCGGAAGACTAATCTCCAGTAGTAACAACGGTCTCCTATTCAGCATAGCATCTCTAAAGAGCAGAGAAGCAGAGCTTTCACTGGCAAGACAGAGAGGCTCTGGCCAGGTTTTATAGGAAGAGTTAACAACCAGATCAGAAGCAGCTGAAATTGAGCTGCATGTTTCTGACCAGCATAGAAAGGGTCATTAACTTCTTCAGTTCCAAAGGAAACCAAATGTCACTGGTTTACCACTACAGAGAAGAGCCAGAAGACTGCAGCGTCTTATTTCTTCTACTCCTGAACTGATTAGAAGAACTTCACCTTCATATTAAGCGGTGTAAGCTTCTTTTAGCACTGCAGGGTTAATCTGCTCAGTTGAGAGCTCCTGGAAGCTTTCCAGCATTAAGGCTTTCATCTGTGCACTGCTAGCCACTCCCATCTCCGATATAATCTGCGCCCTGGCTAGCACTCATTGTCACAGTAGCTTTTGCTGCATGGCTGGAGGTTGTTGGTGGTGGTTATTAAATAAGGCACTTGGTGGATTTATCTGTGACTGTTGCTTGATTTTGAGAATGTGATAATTCCCTTTCTTCTACTTTGGTTTAACCCCATCCTCCACTCCCCGGTGCATTCCTGTGTTGTTTGTGTGAGTACTGTTGTGAATACTCTGGAGGCGACTTTTGAGCTGGGGCTCCCTCCGGTGGTTGCTGAGGGTAATGAACCAATTGCTGAATGGCCTTCAGCTGGCTCTGAATGGTCTGATATAAGTGACCTGAACTCCCTTCAGCCTTGCCGGTAATCAATTGTTCTTCCAGGTCTTGCTTGGAGCTCAACTTGCATTCCTGCTTTGATTCAGTTAAGTGATTTGCTGTTTTTTTCCTCTGGTTGGATTTTCCTTGCTGGTTCTCTGCCATTGGAGTGGACTTCAGCCTGGTCCCCTTTTGGGGCCTGGCGCTGCAATTGTGCTCTGTTTGTGTTTGCACATTGCTCTGTTCCTTTGTCACTTTTTATTTGCTGAATTGCTGTTTGTTACACCAGAGATCTGATTTAGGTGGTAGAGATCGTGTGATCTCAGGATTTTTGTTAATCAGAAGTGTTGGTATTTTTGTCTGGGTTTTTTTTTTGGGTTGCAGTCAGAATTCTTTCCTAAACTTTTCTTTCTAGACAGATCTGGGCCCCAGCGTTTGCTCATTCTATTTTCTGTCTGTGTCATATTTTCTTCTTGTCTAACCGCCATTACATGTTTGGGGGCTTCCTATTTCTTTGGGGGTTCTGCTACGGGCAGTTAGCTTTAATCTTTCTGCCTTTAGGTGTAGCTATCTCTCCGGCTGTGATGAAGCGTCTAGGATCACCGTAGGTACGCTCCACGGCTACTTCTAGTGTTGCAGTTAGTTTAGGGTCCTGCAATCCAATAGTTTCCAGCCTCTCTGGTGTATTGTTATTTTGGCTATTTTTGCAATTTCTCCTCAGCTACCGAAACATAACAGTATTACTGGCCTAAATGAAAAATATATAGTACTCACAGAAGGGAAAAATAGTAAAAAGGAAAAAGAACCCAAAGGGAGTTGTCAGAATTTTTTTTTTCTGTTTGTTGCATTTTTTCCTCTTTTTCTCTGGGTGCTGAGGAGGAATTTTTTTTTTCCCTCAATGGAGTTTGCACAGCTGTCTGGCCGTGTGGAGCAGCTTGCCATTGAGGTTCGGAGTATTGCTACATATATTGCTAGGTTGTCGGTTGTGGAACCTAGGATCCCCATGCCAGATTTATTTTTGGGGGATCGGTCTAAATTTCTGAATTTCAAAAATAACTGTAAGTTGTTTTTTGCCTTAAAGCCTAAATCCTCAGGAACGCAGCACAGCAGGTTTAAATTGTCATCTCTCTGCTGCGCGGCGATCTTCAGGATTGGGATTTTTCCCTGACACCTGGGGATCCTGTTTTGAATGATATTGATGTATTTTTTTCAGGCTCTGGGGTTATTGTACGATGAACCTAATGTCACTGATCAAGCTGAAAAGACCTTGTTGGCATTAAATCAGGGTCGTGAAGACGCTGAGCTGTACTGTCAGAAATTTCGAAAGTGGGCAGTCCTGACCAAATGGAATGATGATGCTTTGGCAGCCCTTTTTCGGAAGGGGCTGTCAGAGAATGTAAAGGATGTTATGGTGGGATTCCCTGTTCCCTCTGGTCTCAATGATTCTATGTCTTTGGCTATTCAAATTGACAGACATTTGCGTGAGGGCAGAGGTATGCGTGAGATAGTGTTGCCTTGTGAGCCAGCTCCTGAGCCCATGCAGTGTGATGGAGTGACTTCTGGGGCTCAGCGTCATGAGTTTCAAAAGCATAATGGGTTGTGTTTCTACTGTGGTGACGCTTCCCATGCTATTTCCGTCTGCCCTAAGCGGGGAAGACTTTTGCGCGCTCAGTTGTCTTGGGTAGTGTTCAGACTAAATTTCTGTTGACTGTTACCCTGATTTGCTCCCTGTCCACATTTTCGGCTCAGGCTTTTGTTGATTCAGGAGCAGCTATTAACCTGATGGATTTTGACTTTGCCAAACGTTGTGGGTTTCCCATGATACCCCTGCGGAAGTCTATTCCTTTACTGGGCATTGATTCTACCCCTTTGGCGGAGAATAAACCCCAGTTTTCTACTCAGGTGATAATGAGGGTTGAACCAGATCACGAAGGGAGACTCTCTCTCACTCTCTTCAGACACATGGGACATTTTACAATGACACTAAGGTGAATGGACAGCTGCTATGTAACCACGTGTTGCTTCCCTGAGACGCTGCTGACAGAGACAGATGTCATTTACCATTCAGGACACCAAGGAAAGATGTATACAAGTTTTGCTATGGACAAATGGACAATCTCTTCGTAACTATTTCACTCATTTTATGTTTTCCTGCAATGATGTTTTTTGGTGGACAGTCCAATAAACCATTACATTTTTTTATAAGAAACATTGTGACATTTTCTTTAGAGTATCGCATCTGGTAACAAGTCCTGGAAAAATATATGAAAGTAAGCATTTTTAACAAACCTTATTCGCATTAAGCACGGGGATGAATGGAAGACGGCGTTTAATACCCCAGAGGGGCATTTTGAGTACCTAGTGATGCCCTTTGGGCTCACTAATGCTCCTTCCGTCTTCCAATCCTTCATGAATTATATTTTCAGGGATTTTGTGGATAAATTTCTGATTGTTTATTTGGATGAGATCTTGATTTTTTCCAATGACTGGGACTCTCATGTGAAACATGTTCGGACTGTGTTCCAGATTTTGAGAGAGAATGCACTGTATGTGAAGGGATCAAAGTGTCTTTTTGGCGTACAGAAGGTCTTATTTCTGGGATTCATTTTGTCTCCATCTGTTATTGAAATGGACCCGGTCAAGGTTCAGGCCATCTGTGATTGGGTCCAACCTACTTCATTAAAGGCTCTTCAGAGATTTTTGGGTTTTGCCAATTTTTATCGTAAATTTATTGGTAATTTCTCCGGTACTGTTAAACCATTGACTGATTTGACCAAAAAGGGTTCTGATGTGGTGAATTGTCCTCCTGAGGCAGTTTCTGCGTTTCAGGAACTTAAGCAGAGATTCACTTCTGCTCCTGTTCTACGGCAGCCTGATGTTTCTCTACCGTTTCAGGTGGAGGCTGATGCCTCTGAAATTGGGGCAGGTGCTGTTTTGTCCCAAAGAGATCCAGAGACCTCTAAGAGTAACCCTTGTGCCTTTTTCTCTCGAAAATTTTCTCCAACTGAACGTAATTATGACGTGGGTAATCGGGAGTTATTGGCCATGAAGTGGGCCTTTGAAGAGTGGAGACATTGGCTGGAAGGTGCCAAACATCAGGTGGTGGTCCTTACGGACCATAAGAATCTGGTTTATCTCGAATCAGCCAAGCGACTTAATCCTAGACAGGCCAGGTGGGCCTTGTTTTTCACACGTTTTAATTTTGTGGTTTCTTTTCTTCCTGGCACTAAGAATGTTAAGGCGGATGCCCTCTCGAGGAGTTTCTTTGCGGACTCTCCTGAGTTATCTGATCCTACTGTTATTTTGAAAGAGGGTGTAGTTCTTTCCGCCATCTCGCCCAATTTGAGACTGACTCTGGAAGGGTTGTCAGGAGGATAAACCTGAGCGCTGCCCTATTGGAAATTGTTTGTCCCAGACCAGTGGAAGAAGAGTGTGATGTCTGAGATTCATTGTTCCGCGTAGGCTGGTCATCCCGGGATTTTTGGTACCAGAGACTTGGTGAGTCGGTCCTTTTGGTGGCATACTTTGTCTCATGACGTCAGGGAATTTGTTCAGTCCTGTGGACTTGCTCTCGCTCCAAGCCTTGCTCTCGCTCTAGTGGTTTGTTAATGCCATTACCTGTTCCCAAGAGGCCATGGACCCATATCTCTATGGATTTTATTTCCGACCTCCCTGTTTCTCAGAGAATGACAGTTATCTGGGTAATCTGTGATAGGTTTTCCAAGATGAAACATCTTGTGCCATTGTGTCTGACAGAGGAGTCCAGTTTGTTTCCAGATTTTGGAGGACATTTTGTTCTAAACTTGGTGTTCCTCTGCTTTTCATCCTCAGACCAATGGACAAACCGAGAGAACAAACCAGACCTTGGAGACTTATTTGAGATGTTTTGTGTCTGCTGATCAAGATGACTGGGTCTCTTTTTTGCCTTTGGCTGATTTTTGACTCTTAATAATAGGGCTAGCTCTGCCACCTTGATGTCTCCATTTTTCTGCAATTTTGGGTTTCACCCTCGATTTTCTTCGGACAGGCGGAGGCTTCTGTCTGTCCGGGTGTTAACTCTGTTGTGGAGCGAATGCAGCAGATTTGGGACCAGGTAGTGGAGAGGTTGTCTCTCTCTCAGGAGAAGGCCCAACGGTTTGCCAAGCGGCATAGGACTGATGGTCCTCGGTTTAAAGTGGGGGACTTGGTTTGGTTGTCCTCAAGAAATATCCCTATGAGAGTTGCATCTCCAAAGTTTAAGCCTAGGTTCATTGGACCTTATAAGATCATGGAGATTCTTAATCCTGTTTCCTTCCGTTTGCTTCTTCCTGGGACATTTAAGATCCATAACGTGTTCCACAAGTCCTTATTGAAGAGGTTTGTCGAGCCAGTGGTCCCTATGACTGCGCCTCCTGACCCTGTTTTGGTTGAGGGCAATCTGGAGTATGTGGTTGAGAAAATATTGGATTCTCGTTTTTCTAGACAGAAACTCCAGTATTTGGTTAAGTGGAGAGGTTATGGTCAGGAGGACAATTCTTGGGTGTTTGCTTCGGACATCCATGCTAGGAGACTGATCCGTGCCTATCACCGAGCTCATCCTGATCGGCATGGTTGCACAAGTGAGGGTTCGGTGACCCCTCCTCAAGGGGGGGTACTGTTATGAATGTGCTAGAGATGGTTTCTGAGCAGAGGCTCCCTCTGGTGGTTACAGACAGTACTGAACCTTTCAGCGAGGAATGGCAATCTGGGATCGCTGACTGGTCTGATATAAGGGAGGTTCCCTCCCATGATGGTTGCCAGTGATCAATTGTTCTTGTCTCAATTGTGGTTCCTGGTTCATTTGGAAGTTTGCTGAGTCTTGCCTGCATCTTCTGCTTTCAGATAAGATATTTTCTGCTTTTATTTTTGTGCTTGCTTTTTGCATAGTTCCCTTCACTTCTGTGGAGGTCAGCCGAGTCCCCTCCTGGGGCTTGTGCTCCTCTCAGTTTATCTGAAGCCACTGTTATTTGTTCATTTGCTTTTTCCTGTTTTTTCAGTGGCTGCGGCTTAGTTTTGTTACACCAGAGATCTGATTTAGGTGGTAGAGATTGTGTGATCTCAGGTGTTTTTGCAATCAGAAGAGTTGGTATTTTTTAGGGTTTTTTTGGATTGCAGTGAGAATCCTTTCCTGTACTTTTCTGTTAGACAGATTGGGCCCCAGCGTTTGCTCATTCTATTTTCTGTCTGTGTCCGTGCTTCTTCTTGTCTAACCGCCATTACATGTTTGGGGGTTTCCTATTTACTTTGGGGTATCTGCTCCGGGGCAGATAGCTTTCCTCTTTCTGCCTTTAAGTGTAGTTATCTCTCAGGCTGTGACGAGGCATCTAGGATCAACGTAGGAACGCTCCACGGCTACCTCTAGTTGTGTGGTTAGTTAAGGTTACTGCAATTCAATAGGTTCCAGCCTCTCTGGTGTATTGCCGTATTTGCTTTTTCTCCTCAGCTGCCAAAACACAACACTCTCCAGTTCCGTCAGGTTGGATGGTGAACGTTGGTGGACAGTTATTTTCAGGTTTCTCCAGAGATGTCAATTGGGTTTAGGTCAGGGCCCTGGCTGGACCAGTCAAGAATGGTCACAGAGTTGTTCTGAAGCCACTCATTTGTTATTTTAGCTGTGTTCTTAGGATCATTGTCTTGTTGGAAGGTGAAACTTCGCTCAAGTCTCAGGTCCAGAGCACTCTGGAAGAGGTTTTCATCCAGGATATCTCTGTACTTGGCCACATTCATGTTTCCTTCAATGGCAACCAGTCGTCCTGTACCTGCAGCTGAAAAACACCCCCATAGCATGATGCTGCCACCACCATGTTTCACTGTTGGGATTGTATTGGGCAGGTGATGAGCAGTGCCTGGTTTTCTCCACACATACCACTTAGAATTATCACCAAAAAGGTCTATCTTCGTCTTATCAAACCAGAGAATCTTATTTCTCATAGACTGGGATTCCTTCATGTGTTTTTTAACAAACTCGATGTGGGCTTTCAAATGTCTTGCACTGAGGAGAGGCTTCCGTAGGGCCACTCTGCCATAAAGGCCCGACTGGTGGAGGGCTGGAGTGATAGTTGACTTTGTGGAATTTTCTCCCATCTCCCTACTGCTATGGAGCTCAGCCACAGTGATCTTGGGGTTCTTCTTTACCTCTCTCACCATGGCTCTTCTCCCACGATTACTCAGTTTGGCTGGATGGCCAGGTCTAGGAAGACTTCTGGTGGTCCCAAACTTCTTCCATTTAAGGATTATGGAAGCCACTGTGCTCTTAGGAACCTTGAGTACTGCAGAAATTCTTTTGTAAGCTTGGCCAGATGTGTGCTTTGCCACAATTCTGTCTCTGAGCTCCAGTTCCTTTGACCTCATGATTCTCATTTGGTCTGACATGCACTGTGAGCTGTGAGGTCTTATGTTATGCCCCCAGGGAGTGATAAAGTATAGTGGACTCACTAGACCACTGATGGTGCAGTGGCGGCTGTATGCTCGAGACTCAAGAGACAGGAGAGTGGATCTCGTAAACTAAAAGATATTTATTAACAAGGTTAAACAAAAAGGGAAAAGGTGTCAGAGGGAAGGAACCCCTGGATCACGGCACTGTACCACGTAGTGGAGCACCAGGCAAGGCACCCTAAACAGGGATTCCCCTGTCACAACACCAGGTGCCCTAAATGCCACGAATCCTGCATCAGAGGACGACCCGTATTGACCGAATAGAAACACCATGGAATACTTGGCTCTGCTGATGGAGAGAATCCTGGAAGCTCTGTGAGGTCCCTGAAAGGCTGATCCCGCCTGTAGCAGTATCTGGAAGGTTCTGTGAGGAGAGGCTAGGTCAGCCTGGAGTGGGAACTGGAGTGACCAGAGTAATCCAGAATAGGATTCGCCAGAAGAGGATTCTGTGAAAACAGAGAAGTCAGTATAGTGCAGAGCACAGCAGAGAGTGCCTGAAGCTGAGGCAGCAATCCCAGACATTGAACACATTGCTCAGGCACCTCACTTAAGGGGAGGATGTGTGGCGCCCGTGAGGGTCCAGTCGCCACAGAGGTACTGCATCTCAGCCAGAGATGTGGTATTTCAACTCTCAGGTAAGGTGGAGACATTACACCTGGCTCTGGCAACACTGCATCCATCACACACACTAGTTGAGTACTCTTAGCTTGTCTCAGCTAGCAAAGGGTGTAGATGGTGGGTGGAGCTTGTGGGTCAGAGAAGGAGTTAGGGGGAAGTGAAAGGGAGTTCCCCCTTGGGGGAGGAAGAGAGCAGACGTGTTGGAGAGAGCTCTCCCATAGGGGAGAGGGGACGGAGATAGGATTGTGGAGCAGGCCCCAGTCCTTGGGAGCTGCTCATAGAAAGGAAGAAGAGAGGTTCTCTAGAAGAGACAAGGGATTCTTAGAGAGAGACACGGCTGAGCTGAAAGCTACAGGTGGGCTCATTCCAGGACTGGTGTACGCCAGCTGGGAGAATCCAGGTCGCAAAGGGAACTCGACCCCTTAGCCTAGTGGAGGACTTTATGACTCAGCTAGCAAGTCGACTGCTGTGATAACATAGGGATCACAGTCACATCCGCAAGTATCTTCTCTGGGAAGAAATGCTATATAGGATCAAGGAAACGCAGAAATAAGACGTTGTCCGATAGGATCCACAGCTTCTAGACTGGGACACTGCTTAGCGAAGGTGCTGGAAGGAAGGAAGGAATGGGAAATCAGCACAGGGAGAGGCCAGAGAAGGCATATACTGACAGGGAGCTTTGGACTAGTGTTCTCCATCCACCTGGGAGTTGGCTGGACTCCTCACCTGGAGGATGTGGCATCAAGCGGGCCCTGTGCACTCTAGAACTGTGAGTAAAGCTTTGGAAACTGCAACTCGCTGATTGTTTCTCAGTTTCTTCCTGCGTCACCTGCTATACTCAGCTACATCCCCAGCATCATTACCACCTTTTGCTACATCTACCTGCCCTGGGATATCATAGCCTCACCTGTGGGAGGTTGTACCAACTCTGCTGCATCTCACCATCTGTCCCAGAGGATCTGTACCGCAGCGCTGGTCACCATTGACCAGATACCACAGGTGGCGTCACGTATACCTTATACAAACTCTAACATCCCCTGTAAATAATTCCCCTTTTATGGGACGCCCCAGGGACACGGACCGGGTCACTGCCGCTGTGACACATCCCTTCAATACACCGGCCCGGTACCGAGTAACCCACTGCACTGGCAGGCGATCCATTTTGGCGTCACGAACAGGATGAACTGATCCTTGAATAAGGGTCCTGTGTGCCTAAAAGAATGTGTAAAGGATTAAACCCATTGATGTGTGATTTGAACTGTAAAGATGGCGGATATGGCCTTGCCACGAGTGAGTGCAGTGAGGCATGCCATCATGGGCGGCACCCAAAGAAAAGCACGAAAAGTAGCGAACCTCACCTGCCTGTATTTCTATGCAACTGCATCGTGGCCGACTGCTAGGGGAGTTCGTGTCCTAGCATGGTATGGCAGCAAGGGAAAAAGACACCGCCCCTCGGGGGTGGAGCTACGCTCAGAAACGGGAAAGAGAGCGAGGAAGAAGAAGGCGCTAGACCGGAAGCCATGATGGAGAGCGGAGAGAGGCCTGAGGAGCCCGGGAAGTAAGAGAAGCTTCACCCCCGCTCTGGCGAGACAGGCTCCAGCTCTCAAGAGAAGGTTCACCTGGCCGACGTGGAGCGGGAGATCCAGGAGCTAGCTCAGCGCTTAGAAGAAAAGCGGGCACTGCTGGAAAAAGGAAGACAGGCCGCCGGAGAAGACGCTGCTGGAAATCGGGCACTCAGATCATCGGTACCCGAGGCTCCTGGATCAGTAACATCAGAACCCGCTGCCATCGGACCCATCTCACCGGTCCCCTCGGATCACGCCACCATATCACCGGAGACAACATCAGAGGACGGTGAACCCAGGAGCGCAGGTATGGATAGCACCCCTGGGTCGTGGGACGACTGGCTGGGCCCCATAGGGATGCCATCAACCCCTAAGGCAGGCCAGCTAGTGCTAGACATCACCTGGGACCGTAACATCGTTCCACAGGGGGGATTCTAGAGCCAGTTCCAATCCCGCAGCCGCAAGCGCTAGTGAAGCAAAAGCCGAAGGTCTTAGAATGGGAAGACCAGGGCGGAGCAGAATTGATGGGATTTTCCCTGACAAACAGAAGAAATCTGCCGCCGTAAAATCCAGCAGTTCAAGCAGGAGGAGAGAGACCGGCAGGCCCAACGAGAGGCCCTGCAGAAAAGAGATTTGGCAGGCAAAAGCAAGGCCAGGGAGTGGTCCCTAGAATATCTGAATCCCATGGAATGGGGCCGGGTTCTTAGCTTCGACTTAGAGCGGGGATTCGGCTTCATTCAAGATTCCCACAAAGCCCCTGATCTGTTTGTTAACTGGAGGGATGTGGAGACCCATCTTATCCGGGGACATCCCGAACGGGACCTGTTCCCAGGAGAGCTTGTCTCCTTCAGACGCCATCATGGTGCGAGAGGATGGTAAGCTCTCCACGTGCGCAGGATCCCGGATGAGCTTACACCATGCCATCACCAGGGGCAGCAAACGCGACGGCCTCAACCAACTCAACAGCGACACCAGTGGCGGGCGCGCCACAATCTACGGCTCCTAACCAGGTAGCCTCTGCAAAGGAAATAACGGAAGTGACTCATGTGGCTGTACAAGCTACTGCAACTATTACCAAGGAAGTGTCACCTTGTGCAACAGCTCCCATTGCAAAAGATAGAGATGGCAAACAGCTTCTACCCTAGAAGCAACAAAGGAAAGATGTGTCCACTCAGATCGAGATAATGCTGCTCTGTCTCCAAAAGAGTGAAGACAAATTTCTGCTATTTTACCCTTCAGGTAAAAGACTGTACATAGTTCACCCAAGGAGGGGTCTGTAAAAATGTTCTACTTGTTCAAGTTTTGTTGCATTTTTATCACTGACAAACTGCGAGAGTATGGATGAAGGCGGATCCAGAACTCTTTTTGTAAATAGTTTTGCACCTATTTAGGTGCTCCATCTTGGTTTTACATGTACTTTAGGAAGATGTTTTAAGTCCCATCATTGCAACCACAGATCCAAAGAAAAACCGTTAGGTGTGGCTGAAGACAGGGTCTATTGGGTCGGGCTTTTGTCAGCCCAACCAAGACCAACATTGGGGGTTTTGAGCGGGTCCCCCACAAGTACAAGGACTTTTGAAGATACCCCGGCTGGGCTAGTATCTGCCACCAACAGTACAGACCAAAAGTTTGGACACACCTTCTCATTTAAAGATTTTTCTGTATTTTCATGACTATGAAAATTGTACATTCACACTGAAGGCATCAAAACTATGAATTAACACATGTGGAATTACATACTTAACAAAAAAGTGTGTAACAACTGAAAATATGTCTTATATTCTAGGTTCTTCAAAGTAGCCACCTTTTGCTTTAATGACTGCTTTGCACACTCTTGGCATTCTCTTGATGAGCTTCAAGAGGTAGTCTCCGGGAATGGTTTTCACTTCACAGGTGTGCCCTGTCAGGTTTAATAAGTGGGATTTCTGGCCTTAGGCTATGTGCACACGTTGCGGAATTGCCATGGAAATTTCCGCGGCAATTCCGCACCTCCCTGCCGCGGGAAATCCGCATATTATAGGTATGCGTATTCCCGCTAAACACTAGCGTTTTGCAAGCGGAATTAGCTTGCAGAACGCTAGCGTTTTACAAGCTATCTGACAGGGTGGTCACACGAGTCAAACAAGTGTTTGACTCGTGTGACCAACTTTATAAATGGGGTTAGGACCATCAGTTGTGTTGTGCAGAAGTCTGGTGGATAAACAGCTGATAGTACTACTGAATAGACTGTTAGAATTTGTCTTATGGCAAGAAAAAAGCAGCTAAGTAAAGAAAAACGAGTGGCCATCATTACTTTAAGAAATGAAGGTCAGTCAGTCGAAAAAATTGGGAAAATTTTGAAAGTGTCCCCAAGCGCAACAAAGAAACTGGCTCACATGAGGACCGCCCCAGAAAAGGTAGACCAAGTGTCACCTCTGCTTCTGAGGATAAGTTTATCCGAGTCACCAGCCTCAGAAATCGCAGGTTTACAGCAGCTCAGATTAGAGACCAGGTGTGAAGGAAACCCCCTTCCTTCCACATCACCAATGTGACGTAACTACACAGGCACAGCTCTCCGGCGCCCCCTTTGTCTCTCAGGTCAGTAACAGAACTGCACCTAAAGCAAATGGCCACCGGGGAGGGTGTCCTGTTACCCCTGGGTATTCTAAGATTCGTGATCAGAGTAAAAGCATCAGCCCAAGATTAATTTTATGGTTTAATTGCCTTAAGGGCGCACTAGATAATTACAGAAATATACAGTAAGCTATACAACGGAATTACAGTGTGTGATGATACCCTGGAATGGGAGCTCCATTCCTTGTGCTGTTCTAGAACTTTCCACAGAGAACTACGACCCCCATCGTGCTTTGGCCAGTACAGAGCTGGACTGGAAAATCTGTCCTTAATCCTTGCTGCTGACAGCCCACAGCCTGCAAAACCCCCTCCTTCTCTCTCCCTCTTAAGGCACTGCCACACTTAGCGATCGCACCAGCGATCACGACAACGACTTAACCTGGAGAGATCGCTAGTGCGATCGCTATGTGATCGCTAGTTAGATTCCAAACACAACTCATCAGCGATCTGTGATTCCAAACACAACTCATCAGCAATCTGTATAACGACCTCTGCGGTCATTGGGAAAACCTAGTCCCACCTGCGACGTTGGTGAAGTCGTTCATAAAGGGTGTCACACTCAGCGATTCAGGCTCACCAGTGGGACACCAACGACCAAAAAACGGCTCAGAACGTTCATAAGCGATCAGCGACATCTCAGCAGGGGCCACATCACTGCTACATGTCACACACAGCTAAGTCGCTAACGAGATCGCTACTGCGTCATAAATGGTGACGCAGTAGCGATCTCGTTAGCGATCTCGCTAGCGATCTCGCTTAGTGTGGCATACCCTTTACTCGCTCCTTCCTTTCGCCCCCACCTCAGGAATGTTCTTTGTCTCCTCAGACCTGCAGTCTGTCCTATAGCTTATCATGGGAATTCATTCTTTTGGTCATAACTCGTGGGGAGCTTATGTTAGAGACACGAAAGCTACTGTTCTGAATCATGCGTCCATCAGGCGTCGTTACTGTGGTACTGGTGAATTCGTAAGTACAACGGAACAGACATATGAAATACTCTGGCGCACAGTGGACTATCTCATCCGAGTTTGGACTCATTAGAACAGTCATTTCAGAATAAGATCACTGATAGATCTGCCGTTATTCTGCTAGGTCCTCCCGCCGAGTTATGGTCTTTATAAGGTTCCAGAGCTTAAAACTGTAACTTCGAGCTATGGGAGGTGGCCAGAAAACCATCCTCTTTTGTGAGGTCACAAGCCCATATGTATAAGTCTGCAACTAGCCCCCCTCCCCAATCTAGCTGGAGATGACCTGACTGAAAGAGCTCCAAATGAACTATGACGTGTGGCTCCTCCCCCCAGCTTGTCTTCCCTGCAAGTAACAAAGTGCCATGTGAGTTTTTCACCTTTAACCCTGTTTTATTTTTAATTGCATTGTACATAATTGTATTGTCTCAGCTTGTTACATCTTTTTATACTGTATAAACACTGCCTGCATTTTAGGAATAAACATATAAAATTATTAGTTTGGTTCTCCTGCTCTATAAACGAATTAGCACGTGCCTGAAGTAACTACGCTATTAATTCGGGGTTGCTACAGACCCTCTTGATAAATTGTTAATTAAGAAAATCGTAGCTGGTAGCAGCTAAAAGAAGGGGTGTAAAGTGTTGACCTATTGGGTGGCGTTGGCAGTGACGGAGCGGGTTTTATAAATGTATTGCCTGGCTGCGGCCCGGAGTAATCATAATTCCCTCACTGCAGTGTGCCCAATAGCCAGCACACATCCAAGCGGCCTGTCTGGCGACTAATTATCCCAGGTGCAGTTCCCTGACTGACCTGAGGCTTAAAAGGGGCGCCAGAGAGCTGCAAGTTCCTAAGTGGAAGTGGGATAATTATAAATCCCTGCAGATTATTCCTGACACATTGGGTCGGACGGCAGCAGCCGTCGTGTGTGTGTTTTATCGTCACATTGGTGGCAGCGGTGGGATCACAAGCCGTGATACCCCGGGCTACCGTGTGGCGGTCAGTGTGCCATTCATCACATTGGTGGCAGCGGAGGGATCACAAGCCATGATACCCCGGGCTACCGTGTGGCGGTCAGTGTGCCGTTCATCACACAGTGGATTTGCAGTCAGAGTAAAATACAACAATAATGGTACAAGGCTTAGAGGTATTAGCTAGAGGTCAATATTACCAGGTTGTAGGGGCATATGGAGGCAGGGAGCTCTGCGATTCACAGGTGAAAGTTTTAGTTGCTGGACAGTACCCCAAAACATGTGCCGCTGCTCCCTTGGCAGATCTGTCCCTTGGTCCTTAGTCCTTCATTGTCTTGGCTTCTGTGAGAATGGTATCCAGTCTGCCCATAGCTCACAGTTCTTAAACCTGCTAGGTCCCTCTCCTCGGTGTCCGAGGGTGGGCTGATAATCTCCACCCTTAGCTCCCTGCAGAATTTATTCCCAATATCTAGCAAAGGGGTTAACTTTCTCCAGGACGATCGGATCAGGACACAAGAGGTACCAGCGGATGCAGTATGTTTTGCCTGTCGCATGGAGATCAAACCTGGCCCGATTGGGTCTCTGTGGAGGGCCAATCTCTATATCTCAGACCCCCGAGCCATCACCGACTCGGTAGTTGCACTGTCGGATGCCCGAGGTCCGCAGGATCACGCAGATATTTTTTAGGAGAATATACCTACAAAGAAGTGCTCATAATTCATAATCCTAGAACGGAGCCGTCATGGCTGGGAGATACAATAGATGTGTTTTCTGTGTCTAGCTGGCAGGTATAATCTAATTGAAGCCCCTAGCTTTGAAGTACTGTTTTGCCTGACCTACTTAGCATACTAACAGGCCTGGCTATTCACATTGAGCAGTAAATCCTGTCTTGAGCCGAGTCTTCTCAGCATACTAATAGACCTTTTCATTCACAGTGGAGACTAAACCCTATTGTATTGAATATGCCCACAGGCCATGGGGAATTACAGCAGTTAGATGCTGTGAATTCAGACAAAATGGCGGCTGGAGCAGGCCATATCCAAGATGGTGGCTGTTCCTTCCTCACACCTCCCTGCTTTAGAGGGCGCTAGGGGTATCACATTCCTGTGTTCCCCCATGCGCCCTTCCGCACCCTCTTCTTGCCGGGACAACCCATCAGCATTACCATTGTCCCTGCCTCTTTTGTGGCGAATGGTGAAGTGGTACTGCTGGAGAGCGAGGCTCCAGTGTAGCAACCTCCCATTCGTCCCAGAGACCATGTGTAACCAGCTGAGGGGGTTGTGGTCTGTTTCCACAGTGAATTGGGTCCGTACAAGTATGGCTGCAGATGCTGCAGGGCTCACACAATTGCCAGACATTCCTTCTCCATCGTGGAATAGGCCACTTCCCTCGGCAGGAGCTTCCGGCTCAGGTACAAAACGGGGTGTTCATGGCCCGTAGTGTCAACCTGGCTGAGCACAGCACCGAGGCCGAAGTCGCTGGCGCGGTCTGCACTAAGAACGGCCGCGTGAAGTCAGCTGCCTGTAGGACAGTAGAGCTAGAAAGGGCGGTCTTGAGCGCCTAGAAAGCTGTCTCACAGGCGACTAGCCAGTTGACTGCGACGGGCAGCCTTCTCTTGGTGAGGTCTGTCAGGGGCATGGCCAGGGCACTATAGTGTGGAACAAACCTCCTATAGTACCCAGCAGTCCCCAAGAAGGACATCACCTGCTTCTTGGTCCTGGGGGTGGGCCAGGATGCGATGGCATCCACTCTCCCGGGCTTTGGCTTCAGAGCTCCCCCACCTACCCAGTGTCCCAGGTAATGGACCTCTCTCATACCCAGCTGGCATTTTTCCGACTTAATGGTCAAGCCTGCTCGCTGGATCCGCCCGAGCACCTGCGCCAGGTGCTCTAGGTGATCCTCCCAGGTGGGAATGAAGATGGCAATGTCATCCAGGTATGCGGTCGCATACCCTTCCAGTCCCTTGAGCAGCGTGTTGACCATCCGCTGAAAAGTGGCAGGGGCATTCTTCATGCCGAAGGGCATCACCGTGGACTCGTACAGTCCGAATGGGGTGATAAAGGCAGAGCGTTCCCATGCCCCAGGGGTCATGGGAATCTGCCAATACCCCCTGCTCAGATCCATGATGGTCAGGTACCTGGCCTCGACCAGCTGGTCGAGCAGGTCATCGATGCGCGGCATTGGGTACGCATCCGTGACCGTCACAGCGTTGAGCCCCCGGTAGTCCACGCAGAACCGCGTAGGTCGGTCCTTTTTAGGGACGAGGACTACAGGCGAAGCCCACACGCTGTTGGACGCTTGGATCACCCCCAGCTTCAGCATCTCGTCTATCTCTTGGCGCATTTGCTGCTGCACCTCGAGACCCGATATGCTGAACGCCGGATCGGGGGGTGATTGCCGGTGTCCACGTCATAGACTGCTGTCTCAGTCCTTCCGGGCAGGCTGCTGAACAGCTCCCGAAAGGGGTGTAGGGTGACCCCAGCTTGGAACGTTGGTCCTCCGTGAGCTGGTGGCCAACCCCCACATCCTCGATGGATCCACCCGCCTTGGCTTGGGTGAGCAGATCCAGGAGGGTTTCTGCCTCTCCTTCCTCGGGAAGGTTGCACACTGGGTGGGCACAAGCCTCCCGCTCATGATGGGCCATCATCATGTTCACGTGAAAGGCCTTCCTCCTTCCACAGGCGTGGTCCAGGGTGACCACATAGGTGACGGCGTGGAGCTGCTCGAGCACGAGGTATGGACCCTCCCAGGTTGCCTGAAGCTTGTTTTGAGGTACGGGGACCAGTACCCACACCTTTTGACCCACCTGGTAGGTCCGCTCACAAGCATTCTGGTCGTACCACCGCTTCTGGTCAGCTTGGGCTTGGGCCATATTGTCATGCACCAGCCGTGTCAAGGCCATCATTCGGTCCCGGAAGCGCACGACATACTCAATGACCGACACTCCAGGGGTGGCTAAATCCCCTTCCCATACTTCCTTCACTAGAGCAAGGGGTCCCCGTACACGTCGCCCGTACAGGAGCTCAAAGGGGGAGAATCCCGTTGAGGCCTGTGGGACCTCCTGGTAGGCAAACAGCAGGTGTGGGAGATACCGCTCCCAGTCTCTCCCGTGGGAATCGACCAACATCTTCAGCATCCGCTTTATGGTGCCATTGAAAAGCTCTCACAGGCCATTGGTCTGTGGGTGATATGGGCTGGCTACCAGATGTTGCACCAGTACCTGTTTACAGAGAGACTCCATCAGCTGCGACATGAACTGGGTCCCTCGGTCGGTGAGAATTTCCTGGGGAAACCCCACTCTGGAGAAAATCTCCAGTAATGCAGTGGCCACTTTGTCGGCCCGAATGGACGACAAAGCTACCGCCTCTTGATACCGGGTGGCATAGTCCACTACCGTTAGTATGAAGCATTTCCCGGAGTGGCTGTGAGTGGACAGAGGTCCAATGAGATCCACAGCCACCCTCGAGAAAGGCTCTTTGATGATAGGCAGAGTTACCAGTGGGGCTTTGGGGCGCTACTCCACCCTCTGACAGGTGTCACACGAACGGCAGTAGGCTATCACCTCGGTCCTCATTCCAGGCCAGTAGAAATGCTGAGCTAGCCTGGCCCTGGTTTTAGCGATCCCTAGGTGTTCGGCCATGGGAATCTCGTGTGCTATCCGCAACAATTCTGCCCTGAACGGATAGGGTACCACTAACTGTCGGTCCCTGGGCCACGCCTCCGGTGAACCCTACTGGACCTTTACCCGGTACAGTCGTCCCTGGTCCCAGACCACTCGCTCGCGGTCGGACTCCAGGGGAGGCTGTGCCACCTGTTCCTTGAGAGTTTTCAGGCTAGCGTCAGCTTCCAACGCTGCCTGAAATCCCTGACTTGATGTGGCAAGAATTGATGAAACTGCCACATCCTCTGTCAGTTCCCCGGGATCTATCTCCTGGCCGCTGTCTGACTCGGCAGCTACTTGGTCGGAGAGGGGGAAACTGTCGGACCTCCGCGAGGCTCCTTGGGCTTCGGCGCTCCCACTCCTGGTAACAGCGGCCACGACCGCTGAGACCACGGGTAGTGCCTGCTTCCCCTCGTCCCCTGACCAAGTCGCCGGGTCAGGCAGACTTCCCTGGCCTCCTGACATCCCGGATGTGGGGAACTCCTGCCCTGGGGTCTTACCTGGTGGCTCCTCTCTCGGGACGCCCCCTCCCATCATGGCCTGTTCCTCCTTCTGCAGAGGCCCTAGACTCAGCAGGCTGGATTCACTTAGGGGCCCCACACTGCCCATAGCAGCCCCTCCCTCCACCTCTGAGCTCTCCCCTGCAGCCTCCTCATCTGTCCTCACTGTGAGCCCTGTGTGTGTAGTGTCATGGCTTACCATCAGGTTTCACTCCCTCCTCCACTGTTGGAGGCACATTCAATACATTAACATTAGCATTCACAGTAGAGTCATGACATTCTTGGGGAGCCGAACTTGGGGGTTCAGTGGCCACATACTGGGACACTAGCCGCCCCAAATCGGTCCCAAGCAACACATTGGTAGAAATATTTGGCATTACTCCCACCTCCAGCATCCCCCTCCCGGCGCCCAAGTCCAAATACACCTTGGCGACGGGCATCGCTGGTTCAACGCCTCCAATTCCAGAGACGGAAAGGGTTTTCCCAGGCACCAAGTCTTGAGGGGACACCACCTCAGGACGTACCAGGGTTTGTTCAGCGCCTGTGTCCCGTAGTCCCTTGACCGCTGAGCGGCCGATGGTGACGGGTTGGTAATTGTCCAGGGACCTCCCACCACCCCCTCCCACACACAAAACAGTGGACGGTTTCTGGGACAGGGATGGGGCCTTATGGCGCTGGGGACACACAGCCTTAAAGTGTCCTGGCTGGTTGCAATGATGACAATGTCTGGGTTCTGTTCCTGGCCTGGAGAGGGCAGCAGGGGGGTACCCCTTGCAATCTGTGGGCTGGATATGGGGCCGGGGCAGGATTAGGCTTACCCCCTCTCCAGGTGCTGCTGGCAGGCTTCTTCGGCTCCGGCGCCCTGTTGTTGGCATACTCGTCTGCAAGGGCGGCTGTAGCAGAAGCCCCCTTTGGTTTCCAGGCACGGAGGAACTGCTGGAGGTCCTCAGGGCAGTTCCACAAGAACTGCTCCGTGACGAACAGTTCCTGGACCTCCTGGCGGGTGGTGAGCTCTAGACCCGAGGTCCAGTGCTCCACAGCTCTCAGCAGGGCCCGCATGTGGTCGGTCCAGGTGTCCTTTGAGCACCGCTGCAGGCTCCTGAACTTCCTGCGGTACGACTCCGGGGTGAGGTTGTAGTGCTGGATCAGGGCCCGCTTGGTGCTGTTGTAGTCCTGCTCCTCCCCGGCAGGTAAATCCCCTAAAACTTCCAGGGACTTACCCCTCAAACGGGGGGTCAGGTACCTTGCCCACTGATCCAGGGCCAGATGGTGTTGGAGGCAGGTCCTCTCAAAGGCCAGCAGAAAGGAATCCAGGTCTCCATCCTTTTCAAGCAAGGGAAAGTCCTCCGCCCGGACCTTGGAAGCCTTGGTCTCCTGTGGGGCTGGAGTGTCCAGCTGGAGCCCGTGCTGAGCCATCTCCAGTCGGTGCCGATGCTCCGCAGCTTCACAGCATTCCGCAGCCTGCAGCACACGTTCTGCATGCTCACGCTCTGCCGCTTTCTCTGCTGCCACCAGGAGTCTGTCATGGGCGGCGTCATTACCAGCCTCAAGCTGTGCCATAGCCGCTTGGAAAAGGGCCTCCGATCTGGACAGGCTGGGACGGGCAGAGGGTGGACAGTCCACTGCGAGACTGAGCATGGGGGTCTGGCTCCTTGGGGAGCCCTGGCTGAGCTCCCCCTCACCTTCATCGGCATTGAACCCCCCATAGACCATAGCATTGGCCTCCCCCTTTGCCTTACTCCTGGTGCCTTCCGCCATCTTGGGAACCTTTGGTTACTGACACAGCTGCAACCTTGACCTTGCACACAACTTATTATATTTACACTCTGACCGTCTAGTGCTGGGCTGACCTCAAGACCCCAGCAGTGAAAGTTACCGCTGGTAGTCTTTAGTGTCTGGGAGTAGGGGTCCCACGCACACTATTACTCTGATCCCACCGCTGCCACCAAATGTGAAGGAAACCCCCTTCCTTCCACGTCACCAATGTGACGTAACTACACAGGCACAGCTCTCCGGCACCCCTTTGTTTCTCAGGTCAGTAAGGGAACTTCACCTAGAGCAAATGGCCACCGGGGAGGGTGTCCTGTTACCCGCTGGGTATTCTAAGATTTGTGATCAGAGTAAAAGCATCAGCCCAAGATTAATTTTATGGTTTAATTGCCTTAAGGGCGCACTAGATAATTACAGAAATATACAGTAAGCTATACAACGGAATTACAGTGGATTTGCAGTCAGAGTAAAATTCAACAATAATGGTACAAGGCTTAGGGTGTGTTTCCACCATCAGTATTCCCTCAGTAATTGCTGCGTGTTTGACGCTGTGCGCTGGCGCAGCGTAAAACACGCAGCGTCCAGATGTTACAGCATAGTGGGGGGATTTCAAGAAATCCCGTCTCCACTATGCGTAAAAACACGCAGGCGGAAGACCTGTGTTAATGGACATGCTGCGCGTCTTTTCAGATCGCAGCATGTCCTATAACACAGGCCTATGCAGCGCTGCGGTGATTCCGGATGTGTTCAATGAGCACATCCGGATTCACCGCGCGTTCACAAGGGGCAGGGCTTTGGGCGGACTTTCCGCTCTGTCCAAAGCGCTGTGTTTCCTAGAGGTCAACATTACCAGGTTGTAGGGGCATGTGGAGGCAGGGAGCTCTGCGATCCACAGGTGAAAGTCTTAGTTGCTGGACAGTCCCCCAAAACATGTGCCGCTGCTCCCTTGGCAGATCTGTCCCTTGGTCCATAGTTCTTTATTGTCTTGGCTTCTGTGAGAATGGATCCAGTCTGCCCATAGCTCACAGTTCTTAAACCTGCTAGGTCCCTCCCCTCGGTGTCCTAGGGTGGGCTGATAATCTCCACCCTTAGCTCCCTGCAGAATTTATTCCCAATATCTAGCAAAGGCGTTAACTTTCTCCAGGACGATCGGATCAGGACACGAGAGGTACCAGCGGATGCAGTATGTTTTGCCTGTCGCATGGAGATCAAACCTGGCCCGATTGGGTGTCTGTGGAGGGCCAATCTCTATATCTCAGACCCCCGAGCCATCACCGACTCGGGAGTTGCACTGTCGGATGCCCGAGGTCCGCAGGATCACACAGATATTTTTTAGGAGAATGTACCTACAAAGAAGTGCTCATAATTCATAATCCTAGAACGGAGCCGTCATGGCTGGGAGATACAATAGATGTGTTTTCTGTGTCTAGCTGGCAGGTATAATCTAATTGAAGCCCCAGCTTTGAAGTACTGTTTTGGCCTGACCTACTTAGCAAACTAACAGGCCTGGCTATTCACATTGAGCAGTAAATCCTGTCTTGAGCCGAATCTTCTCAGCATACTAATAGACCTTTTCATTCACAGTGGAGACTAAACCCTATTGTATTGAATATGCCCACAGGCCATGGGGAATTACAGCAGTTAGATGCTGTGAATCTGTGAATTCAGACAAAATGGCGGCTGGATCAGGCATTCTCGATTTTGGAAGGACCGATGCTGGCTGGATAGCATTGTTCATACAGTCTGTGCTTTGACCTGTGAATGCAGGAACATATGGGACAGCGTAGGTTTCTGAGTATAAGATTTGGTGAGGTGCAGGTTTCCGGTACATTTCGGTGCACAGAGTTTGCAGCGTATTGAACTGACCTTGGGTGCAGGATGCGGATAAACACTCTGTGTCCTGTTGTCTCAGGGGAGCATCTGTGTGGTCAGGAAGGATAGCAGGAGCAGGGATAGCGCTGTGATGGCTTTGTACGTAGTCTCTTAAGAGGGTCTTCAGTATCAAATTCACTTAAACTGATGCCGTCTCTTTGGCTCCCACTGATGGCTTGTTCTAGGACCTTTAACTTTGCCATGGCTATGGCGTGTTTGCGTTCCTTCTCTAGGGCCTCAGTTTTCATCTGTTTCCTTCTCTAGGGCCTCTAGGGCAGCTTGTATTTTAGTGGCCTCAGCTTTTATCTCAGTTTCCTTTTGCGCGAAGGCAGCTCATATTTTAGTGGCCTCAGCTTCAGCACATGCTTTTACAAGCTGTTCGCTGAGGGTTTAGGATTTTGAAGAGCGTGACTTTTTGTTCGCTTTGACTGTCTGGCCGAGCCAGAAATGCAAGATGGCATCTCGGCTATTAGCACGATTCTTGCCTCTGTTTTGGCTTTTATATCGCGCACCATACTTTCTCTCTCAGAGTTAAGTTTTTGGAAGGCTTGCAGCTCTTTGCAGGTAACTGATGGGTTAAGTCTCTTTAACACTGCCATCAGGGCCGGCGTCAGCACCCGGCCAACCCGGGCAAGTGCCGGGGCCCTGAGCAGGCGGGGGGGGCCCACTCGCCGTCAGGGACCCCGGTGCCCGTTAGCGGAGGAGAGCGGTGTCAGCGCCGCCACTGGGCCCCCCCCGCTTGCTCAGGGCCCCGGCAGCAGCTGGCACAATACTTACCTCTCCCCGTGCCTCCGCTGCCGCAGCTCCGGGCTCCAGGGGGCGCCTGCAATTCCTCTCAAAGCAGCGCCGCTGAATGACGTCATCATTCAGCAGCCGGCTGTGACAGAGAGTGCGCGGACGACGGACAGGTGAGATGTGATGTGTCTGTGTGTGTGTCTGTGTGTATCAGTGTGTGTGTGTGTATGTAGTGCGGTGCTTTGTGTGTGTGTGTGTGTGTGTGTGTGGTGTGTGTGTGGTGTGTGTGGTTGTATGTATGTATGTGAGAGAGTGCTTGTGTGCTGCGGTGCTGTCTGTGTGTGATGATGGGCAGGCATTGATGATAATGGGCAGGCATTGATGATGATGGAGAGACGATGATAAACGGCAGGCATTGATGATGATGGGAGGCGATGATGATGATGGGCAGGCATTGATGATAATGGGCAGGCATTGATGATGATGGGGAGGCCATGATGATAATGGGCAGGCATTGATGATATGGGGAGGCGATGATGATGATGGGCAGGCATTGATGATAATGGGCAGGCATTGATGATGATGGGGAGGCAATGATGATGATGGGCAGGCATTGATGATAATGGGGAGGCCATGATGATGATGGGGAGGCAATGATGATGATGGGGAGGCAATGATATAATGGGGAGGCCATGATGATGATGGGGAGGCAATGATGATGATGGGGAGGCGATGATGATGATGGGCAGGCATTGATGATAATGGGGAGGCAATGATGATGATGGGGAGGCGATAATGATGATGGGCAGGCCATAATGATGATGGGGAGACAATGATGATGATGGGGAGGCAATGATGATGATAATGGGGAGTCTTTCCACAGCGCCCTTTCCTGAGCTGTAACAGTGCAGAAAGCAGCACAGCGCAGAGGAGAGTTCCATATTTTGTATGGAGCATTATATGGGGACCAGTATCCTGTATGGAGCATTATATGGGGACCAGTATCCTGTATGGAGCATTATATGGGGACCAGTATCCTGTATGGAGCATTATATGTGGTCCAGTATTCTGTATGTAGCATTATTTTGGGTCCAGTATTCTGTATGGAGCATTATATGGGGACAGTATCCTGTATGGGCATTATATTGGGTCCAGTATTCTGTATGGAGCATTATATTGGGACGTATCTGATGGAGCATTATATGTGGTCCATATCCTTATGGAGCATTATATGGGTCAGTATCTGTATGGAGCTTATTGGTCCAGTATTCTGTATGGAGCATTATATGGGGTGACATCCTGCATGGTATATATGGGTTGATGAGGGAGACTATGTGGTGCCATAATATTGTATGAGGACTGTACTGTCCAGTCTGTACTGTGCACTGTGAGGATTTGGCGTTTTTAGCTATGTACAATTTACAATAGATATCACTCATGTAATGAAGAATGAAGTATTGGCATTGTACTGTACCTATATTCTCTGCCGTATCTGTGCATCATGAATTGTGGTCTGTGTTAAAGGAGCCCACTGAGGCTCTTTCGCCCGGGCCCATAAAAACCTGGAGCCGGCCCTGACTGCCATATACTGATCTGTTATTTTTGCATAACATTGATAATCTGAGCACAGTTGTGCAAGGGCTCCCTCTGGTGGTCGTTGGAGAGAAGCAGGCTGAGACAGGCTGTCTATGTGGCTCAACAGTTTTTGCCATAGCTCTGCTGTTGCACGGAGAAGATCATGTTTACTGGATTCTAGATTCTCCCTTATTTTCCATGTTGGCTTTGTGACACGTCTAGCCTTCTCACTAAATGGTGGATCAAGGTCTATGTACTCTATCTCTGACAATGGGTCTGGTAGAGACCGTGTAGTCATTCCTTCAGCCATCCTGATTCACAGGGAGAAGGGGAGCTGTATAGACTCTTATATGTTGAGAGCGGATGCTCTGCAGGAAGTTCTGTAGCTTTATAGAAGCTGTGGGTTTTACAGATGAATCTGATAAGTCTTTTTTACTATTCTGTCCCCGGGGCCTGTGGCTGCAAATATGGCTCTGTGAGATGCTGGATCTCTTCACCTTACTTACAATTGGTGACGGTCGCAGATAGCTTAACTCAGCTGCCGGCACACATGTTATGAAGAATCCAGAAGAGACTTTGATTTCTGTAAGAATTCTTGTTGAATGTAACAAACAGCAGCAGGTAAAAAAGACTGTCTTCAGACAGACTGAAAACACATGTGAATCTGATAAAATCAAGATGGAGAATGAAACACAGGAGAAAGAAGAAGGAAATGACATCATACCAGAAGAGGGAGACAGAGAGACAGAAGGGACAAACTTGATGTAAAGGGAGGATTTCAGCTATGCAAACACAGGGACACATAGCAACAGTAAACAATACGAGAGACTGCAATACAGCATGTAAAATACACAGGACAGTCTGTAAAATGTCTCATTCATGGAACATAACACGCAGGGTGACATCAAGTGTCTGACAAAAGGAAAGGCAAATGGCAGCTGGGGTGAAGTGCACGGCAAGAACAGTTCGTAACAGGCTCCTAGAGGCAGGGCTCAAGTCATGTAAAGCTAGAAAAAAGACTTTCATCAATGAGAAGCAAAGGAGAGCCAGGCTGAAGTTTACCAAAGACCATAAGGATTGGACCATAGAGGACTGGAGTAAGGTAATCTTCTCTGAGGAGTCTAATTTTCAGCTTTGCCCAACACCTGGTCGTCTAATGGTTAGACGGAGACCTGGAGAGGCGTACAAGCCACAGTGTCTTAGTGTCTTGCACCCACTGTGAAATTTGGTGGAGGATCGGTGATGATCTGGGGATGCTTCAGCAAGGCTGGAATTGGGCAGGTTAATCTTTGAGAAGGACGTATGAATCAAGCCGCATACAAGGTTATCCTGGAAAAACAGCTGATTCCTTCTGCTCAGGCAATGTTCCCCAACTCTGAGGACTGGTTTTTCCAGCAGGACAATGCACCATGCCACACAGCTAGGTCAATCAATGTGTGGATGAAGGACCACCACATCAAATCCCTGTCATGGCCACCCAATCTCCAGACCCAAACCCCATTGAAAACGTCAGGAATGTGATCAAGAGGAAGATGGATAGTCACAAGTAGTGTTGAGCATTCCGATACTGCAAATATCGGGTATCGGCCGATATTGGCTGTATCGGAATTCCGATTCCGAGTTCCGATATTTTCGTCATATCGGATACCGGAATCGGAATGTCACTGTCACTGTCAGTGTCCGTTGGTCGGGTCTGTCAGGAGTCAGCGGCACTTACCCGGCAGAAGATCTCCGGCGGTCACATCCCGGACTGCTTAATGGCCGCCATCCTCTTCTCCCTGGCGGTCACATGCAGTTTCTCGCGATAACCTCAAGAGAAATGTGCTGTCTTCCAGGTGCAAAAATTAAAGATGTGTCTGACAGGATATCAGGACTCTTCAGACCTAAAGATGACTACCCATTCCTGCTAATACATGTGGGGACAAATGACACCGCTAGAAACGACCTGGAAACCATCTGCAGTGACTTTGAAAACTTAGGTAAGAAAGTGAAAGAACTTGGAGCGCAGGTGGTCTTCTCTTCCATCCTCCCAGTGGATGGCCATGGAACAAGGAGGTGGAAGAAGATTCTGCAGGTGAACAACTGGCTACATCGATGGTGCCGTCAGCAAGGATTTGGATTTCTGGATCACGGAGTGAATTACCTATACGATGGACTACTTGCTAGAGATGGGGTGCACCTTACGAAGACTGGAAAACATGTATTTGGAAGTCGCCTTGCTACACTCATCAGGAGAGCTTTAAACTAGAACAATGTGGGAAGGGAAGCAAAACGCCAGCAAAAGCCATACACCTGACAAATACTATTGAGATTTCTGCTATTAGAAGTGAAGGGGAAGAACAAAGACAAAAAAATTTACATAATAAAAATATTGAAGGAAGAGAAACCAATCACAAACTAAAGTGTTTCTATACGAATGCACAAAGCATGGGCAACAAACAAGGAGAACTGGAGCTACTAACGCAGGAGAAGAAATATGATGTCATTGGAATCACTGAGACTTGGTGGGACGATACACATGATTGGAATACAAGGCTAGAAGGATACCACTTATTTGCAAGAAACAGACTTGATAAACGAGGAGGAGGTGTTGCATTGTATGTTAGAAAAGCGTATATCTGCACAGAGATTGAAGCTTCAGAGACTGGGAGTTCTGTGGAAACTGTTTGGGTAAGAATACAAGGACAGAACAATGGAAAGGACACCATTGTAGGCATTTACTACAGGCCGCCTGTGCAAGCTGAAGATATGGATGAACTCTTTATGCATCAAATGGCCAAGTTCTCAAAAAAATATGACATAGTGGTCATGGGAGATTTCAACTATCCAGACATTTGTTGGGAATCTCTCTCAGGCAAAACTAACAGGTCCAGGAAATTCTTATCCTCTCTTGCTGACAACTTTATCTTCCAAAAGGTAATGGAGAAAACAAGGGGATCTGCTACCTTGGATCTAATCCTCATAAACAGGGAGGAAATGGTGGAGGAGGTAAGAGTGGCTGGGACTCTAGGAGGTAGTGACCATGCTATTTTAGAATTTTGGATAACAAGAGGAGGAAGACCTGTGAAGACTCAGACGTCAAGGTTAGATTTCAGAAAGGCAGATTTTAAGGAACTCAGAAAGAGAATTGGAGGGATCCAATGGCTGGATATCCTTAAGGACAAAAATGTCCAGGAAGGATGGGAAATCTTGAAAAATGAGATTCTCAAAGCACAATCGTTAACAATTCTGAAAAGAGGGAAGAATGGGAAGCATTTAAGGAAACCAGGATGGATGAACATAGAACTTAAACACATGCTAAAAAGGAAGAAAGAAATGTTTATCAAATGGAAAGAGGGAGGCATATCTAAAGAAGAATATAATGCCATCTGCAGAACCTGCAGGGCACAAATCAGATTATCTAAAGCTGACAATGAATTAAGGCTTGCAAGTGACGTCAAAAGCAACAAAAAAGGATTTTGGGGATATGTCAAAAGTAAAAGAAAAGTCAAAGATGCTATAGGATTTTTACAGGATGAAAATGATGAAATGGTAAGTCAGGATGTTGAGAAGGCTGAACTTTTAAATTCCTATTTTGCATCTGTTTTCTCTCAGAAAGGAAATGTAACATCAACTGATCTTCACTGTCCTATTAAAGGAATAGAAGAATCCAGGATATCTATAAACAGAAAGACAGTGAGGAAACACTTAGCTAACATAAATGAATTCAAGTCTCCAGGTCCAGATGAATTACACCCAGGGTTCTGAAGGAGATAGCAGAAGAAATTCTTGAACCACTGTCCATAATCTTTGAAAATTCTTGGAGAACAGGAGAAGTCCCAGAAGACTGGAGAAGAGCAAATGTTGTTCCTATCTTCAAAAAGGGGAAGAAGGTGGACCCAGGGAACTACAGGCCGGTGAGTCTGACTTCTATACCAGGAAAGATCTTTGAACAAATTATTAAAGAACATGTATGCAAGTACCTGGATAAGAATGAAGTGATTAAACAGAGTCAGCATGGGTTGTAACTAATAAGTCATGTCAGACTAACTTAATTTCCTTCTATGACAGAATCACTGACTGGGTGGATCAGGGAAATGCTGTAGATATAGTATATCTTGACTTCAGCAAAGCATTTGACAAAGTATCTCACACAATCCTTATTGAAAAAATTAGTAAGTATGGAATGGACAAGGCAACTGTTAGGTGGATTCATAACTGCTTAGTGATCGGACCCAAAGAGTGGTTGTAAATGGCTGCACATCCAGTTGGAAGAATGTCTCAAGTGGGGTACCACAAGGCTCTGTTTTGGGCCTGTATTGTTCAACATCTTTATCAATGATTTAGATGAAGGAATTGAGGGTAAACTGATCAAATTTGCTGATGACACAAAGCTAGGAGGGGTAGCTAATACTAGAGAAGAGAGAGAGAGGATTCAAAAAGATATAAATAAACTGGAGCAGTGGGCAGCAGCTAACAGAATGGTTTTTAACAGGGAAAAATGCAAAGTACTACATCTGGGCAATAAAAATGAAAAAAGCATATACAAAATGGGAGGAATAGGGCTAAGTAACAGCACATGTGAAAAAGACTTGGTTATACTAATTGATCACAGACTGAACATGAGTCAAACAGTGTGATGCAGCAGCAAAAAAGGCAAATACAATTCTAGGATGTATCAACAGAAGCATACAGTCTAGATCACGTGAGGTCATTATTGCCCTCTACTCCTCTTTGGTCAGACCTCATCTGGAATACTGTGTCCAGTTTTGGGCACCACATTTTAAAAAAGACATCAACAAACTGGAGCAAGTTCAGAGAAGAGCCACCAGAATGGTGACCGGTCTGCAAACCATGTCCTATGAGGAACGGTTGCAGGATTTGGGAATGTTTAGCTTGCAAAAAAGAAGACTGAGAGGAGACTTAAGGTACTGCCACACTAAGCTATCCCGCTAGCGATCTCGTTAGCGTCGCATTTCTAATGAGATCGCTAGCGGGATTGTTTCTATATCGCTAAATGCGGCCACATTTAGCGATATAGTTAACGACGCTATCGCCGCTAGCGACCTTCTTAACGACTTTAGCGGTACAAAAGTACCGCTAAATCGCTAAGAAAAGGTGCCACACAGCGATAGATACTTACCCAGCGGGAGCGCCAGCGATGAAAATAGGGTCCGGAACGATTCCAGCGACGAGCGAGATCACAGCAGGAAGCTCGTCGCTGGAAGCTGCCGCACACAACAAACATCGCTAACGGGATCGCTAAATAGTGACGTTTTTTAGCGATCCCGTTAGCGATATTGTTTAGTGTGGCATACCCTTTAATAGCTGTCTACAAATATCTCAAGTGCTGTCACATTGTAGAAGGATCATCTTTATTCTCATTTGCACAAGGAAAGACTAGAAGCAATGGGATGAAACTGAATGGGAGGAGACACAGATTAGATATTAGAAAAAACTTTTTGACAGTTAGGGTGATCAAGGAGTGGAACAGGCTGCCACAAGAGGTGGTGAGTTCTCCTTCAATGGAAGTCTTCAAACAGAGGCTGGATAGGCATCTGTCTGGGATGATTTAGAGAATCCTGCTTTGAGCAGGGGGTTGGACCAGAAGGCCCAGGAGGTCCCTTCCAACTCTACATTCTATGATTCTATGATTCTATGACTGCTGGGTAATCGCGGCCGTAAAGCAGTCCGATGACGTCACCTCCGGGGAAGCTGGTAAGCAGCTGTGCTGCGCCGGGATGTCAGGCTCTGCCTGTCATTCCGATGTAGCAGAGCTGGATCGTCGTGGGACTGTCGTTACTATGGACTGCGTCGGACAGGTGGTATACTGTTGGTTTGTTTTTTTTATTTTTTTACAGGAGATCGATGGCGTCGCAGGAATGAGAGAGTAATAAAAGAAATGAAAACTGTGTTGTCTCTTTTATTTCATTAAAATACTTTTTTCTTGCTGTGTCTTTTTTTTAAATATTTAATAACTTTGGGATTAATAATGGATCGGTGTCTTATTGACGCCTCTCCATTATTAACCGGGCTTATTGTCACCGTGCAATCAACGGTGACATTAACCCCTTATTACTCCGCTTGCCACCGCTACAGGGCAAGTGGGAAGAGTCGGGTAAAGTGCCACAATTGGCACATCTTTTGATGCGCCAAATGTGGGGCTGCTGTAGCCTGGTATTATCAGGCTGTTGAGGGCCAAAATCCATGGGCCTTGACAGTCTTTTAATACCAGGCCGCAGCAGTCTGCATTTTACTTGGCCGGTTAACAAAAATAGGGGGACCCCTACGCCGTTTTTTTTTCGAGGGATCCCCTATTTTTGTTAACCAGCCAAGCTAAGCAGACTGCTGTGGCTGGTATTATCAGGCTGGCAAGGTCCATGGATATTGGATCCTTACCAGCCTGAAAATCCAGGCCTCAGCGGTCTGCTTCATCTGGCTGGTTAACAACAAATAGGGGGGACCCCACGATTTTTTTTTCTCGAAGGGAACCTCTATTTTTGTTAATCAGTTCCCTCTGACGTCACTGATTGTGTCCCTGGCTGACCTGAAGTGAAAGTGGAAAGCAATCAATTAAGCTTTCCACTTTTAGAGGGCGCCGTCCTCTACTAAATAGCGATAATGCCTGCGATACATCGTAGGGCCATCAATAGCGATATCGACCGGATCGCTGCTGATCCTAGTTTTGTGACGCAGCAGCGAGCTCACCAGCGATATCGCTGTGTGTGACATTCAGCGACGATCAGCCCCCTGCGGGTATCCTGATCGTCGCTGAAATGTCAGGACCTTTTTTTTGATCGCTGGTTTCCCGCTGACAGGCACCATCGCTGCGTGTGACAGGCGGGAGACCAGCGATCCGCTGGTAACCAAGGTACACAGCGGGTTTCCAGGCGCGTGGGCGGTGCCTGAAACCCGCTGTGTACCTTGGATACCAGCCCCTGATGCAGGGAGCTGGTATCCAAGGTACACAGCGGGTTTCCAAGCGCTGCGCCGGCTGCCTGGAAACCCGCTGTGTACCTTGGTTACCAGCGGATCGCTGGTCTCCCGCCTGTCACACGCAGCGATGCGTGCCTGTCAGGGGAACCAGCGATCAAAAAAAGGTCCTGACATTTCAGCGACGATCAGCGATACCCGGCAGGGGGGCTGATCGTCGCTGAATGTCACACACAGCGATATCGCTGGTGAGCTCGCTGCTGCGTCACAAAACTAGTGACTCAGCAGCAATCTCGGTAGCGATATCGCTATGTGAGACGGGCCCTTAAGCGATGTTACTCGCAGGGTCGCTGTCCCAGATCGCTGCCTGAGCTGCCTGTTGGCAGCTCAGCAGCGATCATTGTAGCGATACACCAGCGATCCTGACAAGTGCATATCGTTGTCGGGATCGCTGGTGTATCGTTATGTGAGACCCAGCCTTTACTCTCCTGTCAGGCAGGAGAGGAACTCATTCATTTGGGGTTTACTGTGAGGCTGCAGCATTAGCTGCGGTCCCTGCAGTAAACATTAACCCTTTCTGAAGGATTACACCGTGGGACCTGACTGTGCATGGGATAGGTAAGAATAATTTTGCTTTTTTATTTTATTTTTATTACAGGAAATGGTTTTTGCAGTAAAATAAAAGATGGTCAAAAACTGTGTCTTTATTTCATTAAAATGATTTTTTAATTAAAGTGTGTGTGTTTTATTTTTTATTTCATGCAATAGGATTAATAATTGATAGTTGTCTAATTGACAGCTCTCAATTATTAACCTGGCTTAAGGTCACCTTTCAATAGCAAGGTGGCTTTAACCCCATATTAACCCATTCACCACCGCTACAGGGCAATGGGAATAGACGGGCAAAGTGCCAGAAAGGGCAAATCTAATTAGAGATTTGCCCTTTCTGGGGTGTCTGGGGGCAGATGTTAGTAGCCAGGGGGGGGGGCAAAAATAATGGTCCCTCTTGGGCTATTATTATCTGCCCCCACTCACTGGCTTTGTCTGTCTGGTTGCGAAAATTAGGGCGGGAGCCCACGCATTTTTTTCAGCAATTTTACACCTCATATATTATATATACATGTCATTGAATTTGTGACACATATATATATATATTTATATTTATAGTTCATACACTTCTACATAGTATAATAGCCGCTAATTCAATTGACGGCTTTTGTGAAAATGCAGAACCCGACATGAAATGACACTTGGTGTACATAGGGTTAACCATGTCTTTTCATGTCCTTTGCTATCTGATTTGCACAAACAATTACATCAGTCTATGTGTGCAAAATTTCACACCTGTAGGGGTTAATTAAAGGTGTAAATTCGTAGCAAAAAGTCCGGTTTTTTTTACAACGAATTTACACCTTTAATTAACCCCTACAGGTGTGAAATTTTGCACACATAGACTGATGTAATTGTTTGTGCAAATCAGATTGCAAACGACATGAAAAGACATGGTTAACCCTATGTACACCAAGTGTCATTTCATGTCGGGTGCTTCTGTCTTTTCACAGAAGCCGGCTTTACCCGGCAATTGAATCAGAGGATATTTTACTATGTAGAAGTGTATAAACTATAAATATATGTATATATATATGTCACAATGACATGTATATATATTTATATTGTAGCATTTCCAGGGGATATAGCTCTAGGATCGCTGTCTGGGTAGACAGAATGGCACGAAAACAGTTCATTCAGACAGCAGTTCTGGTGTAAAACTGGCCGCAACCAGTTTTATTAAAGTCCACAGCAAACAGATAAAAATAAAGCATAAACAGAAAACCTAGGCTTGTCTAGCCACTAATTACACATAGATAGATTGCCCTGTCTATCCGGGTCCCGGCTTACCAGCTGACCCAAAACAACCACATATGATATATGTTACCAGTATTGGAGTTTCACAGATACTCCTCCTTGTGTCTGAAGGCAATTTCAATGTCCAGACTGAGAGAGATCCACTCCTATTCAGTAGTCACCAGCATGGAGTGTCACAGTGTCTCCTCTTTGTGTCCGGGGTACTTCCTGCACCAGATGAGATGTCACCTCCCGGAGTTCCTTCTGTGCCTGGACTCCTGTCCAGACTGAATGAGCTCTCTGTCTGTGTTCGCAGACACCTACTTTGGTCTCCTAATCAACACCTGAGTAGTTTCAGGCCTGAGCTGCAAGTGTGTAATGATGTAAGGTGTAGTGACCTTTCTCTACCACTAGGTGTACAAAGCCATACATTTCCCTTATCCCAGTCAGCAAAGATCCAGGTGAAATGTACACCCCATTCAACACACATTCCTTCACTGTCTCACATATCCCCTCCCTCTTCTCCAGACCGGAGGGCTGGTCAACAATCCAAAAGAGACAGCGAACTCTGGACCAGTCATGGCCTTCATCAGCTTCATCTTCACTACTGTCATCCCGCACTAACCTGTACCCTCCCAGGCCTATGCTCTCTGCGGGCCTCGGGTATCCTGCACGGTTTCATCTTGCCTTAGGGCGGGCTCAGTTTCGATATAGTGCCTGGCCAGAGAAGTAGACCTGGCACATCAGAACACTTCTGCTGACTCTTTCTCAGAAACTCACGTACCTCCTGTCCCGGTGCACGACCATGTGTCACCCACTATCACAGAAGGCATAAGGGGTTTTTCACTTTTCTCCAGTTTCCCCTTGAACCTTTTTTACTTCATTGAGCTTCTCCAGAAGTGCTCATGGCTCTCATCACGCTCCTTCATCACAGTTTGGAGTTTTTTCTGAGAAGGTAATCACTTCATCTTGTACCTGTTGGACGTCCTTTATGTCTTCAGCCCCTTCTTCAGGCTCTTCTGGTAGGAAGTCAGGCCCCCCGCGTCTTACTTCTCTTCTTTTTGTAATATTATGGTTCCAAAAACTAATTTTTTCCAGCTTTCAAGTTTCCTTGTAGCGGCATTGTTTCTAGAACCCGGGGGTTTTCTCTTCCACCCGTTTTTGCATCCCTTGGGTCCCCTGGTCTGTAGGGCGGGGGGGGAAAACATGGTTTTCCCCTTTTTTTGGGGTGGGGGCCCATTGCCTCCCGAAAATGCCTTGAGCTACCAAAACCGCCCGATGTCTCAAATTTCTTGTGCTTTCCGGGCCCCTTTGGATCACCGGGAAATGTGGGCTCCGGGGCGCCCAAAATTCCGCCCGGCTTCCGAGTTGCAGCTCTGAGGAGGTTTCCTTCATTTTCATTCAATTGTCACTGTTTAGGGTTATACAATTCATTTTCTTCACATCCCGCTCAGTCAGGGGTTTTAAAAATTATTTTCATTCCATTGCTCCGTCGGGTTTTACAAATTTTTTCTTTACATCTGATCTGGAACCCTTGTTAAAAAAAGTCTCCACAACATTTAAATTCCCATCTGGTCCCCCCCGTTGGGTTTGTGCAACCAGCACTATTTCTTTTAGTCGGACAGGGCTGACTCCGACCCCTCCCTGGACTTCAGTGTCCCCATACTAGGTTATTTTTCATGGAGCAGAGGGAAAACTCTCTCAGGAGGCTCTTTGGGGGAAAATCATTTAGAACAAATTTCATTTTCCCGTCCGTTTTAAGAGTGGGGGGCTGCACCGGCTCACTCCCAAAATTGTCCAGGAACGGGGTCAGGGACCTCGGTTCCCGAGAACCCCATCCTCGTCTCCCAAAATACCCGCAAGGGTTTTTTTCTTTATCATGATCTCTCAGATCATCACTTTTTTGTTAGCATCTCACATTATAATATCGATTTTTTTTTGGTCTATCATTATCTGATTCATTATCTTATCAATATCCATCATTTCTGGTCTCTCTTTCTTTCATCATCATTTTCTCTCATCTTTATCAAAAAGTTTAAGGGCCCCCCCACTAGCATTGTGTTCGCCCCGGGACTGGCCCCCTAAATGGGTTTCATCCATGGTTCTCAAAATCTTTTTTTTTCCAAGAGACCCTTGTCGGGGAAAGTCTTTACCCTTTATAAGGGGGTGCCCAGGGTTTCACTACCCCACTTCACATAAAAACCTCCCGAGTTTGGGGACCAAGCCACGGCAGTCTCTGGGTGCTTGGTGTCCCCTGGATGCACCCCACATCGGTGTTTTCAGGGTTTGAAGTCCCTATCAATCGGCTGAAAACATAGGGAAAGTCACTGGACTCTTGAGCCCAAAGAGGGCCTGTGGGGCGTATTTACAACCACAGGGGACCCCGGGGTTTCCAGTCTTTCGGCTGAGGGGACCCCAACACGACTCTGCGCGGGGAGAGGGGGATTGCCAATAAAACCCAAAGGGTCCCCTTATTGGTTGTTGGCGCATTTCAGCCAGCTCCACACTGTCCATCACACTTCCCACCCCCATGTCCCCCCGGGCCGAACCCCCTTTCGCTTCCCCATGTCCCCCCCAGCTGGGCGCTTTACGCGGAGTTCGGCGCCGGGAACTTGAAGTGCACCTCCCAGAGGCTGTACCTAGGAGGACATGCTGGGTTGGCCAGCGGCTCACCTACCTTTTCAACTCCTAATCAGGCCCGTGCTGCAGATCCCAACTGTTTTCCGTATGAAAAACCCCTGGCACGGGCTGTCACCGTAAACCCAGCCCGGGTAGAATCTCCGCTTTCAGTTGCCCTGTCTTGGCTGTCCCGCTCGCTCAGGTAGCATAGGCCCCCTGGGGATCCAAAAGATGGGTTGGGGCCGCCATGGCCCCTTCAGATAGGGGCGATTCCTTCTTGCCATCTCTCAAAATAGTGAGATATACCCCACTCATCAGAGGGGGTATTTTTTCCCAAGGACCGTCTTCCGCCTCTTTACAGGGACATCGAGGTGCCCTTTACAAAATTACTTTGGGGCGGCACCTAATCCTTTTTTTGTGCTGCCCCGCTCAAAAAAAAAAACCCGGGTTTTCTCCTGCGCTGCTGCAGGAATTGTGCTGGGGGCCTGCTGCATGCGTGTGGTGGCGGCGCTGCTGCTCCTGCTCTGCTGCATGCTCCGTGGGCTGGCCAGGTATCAATGAGCTCCCCCATACTGCCGGACTTATCTGTTCAACCACGGGTCTTATGTTGCACTTAAAAATTTTGCCCTTTGTTCAAAAAAGGCCTCCTGTGATCCATGCTGCAGATTCTCTGTCTCAACAACGGCAGTTTTCATCAAGATTCACTCCCCGCTTTTCCAAAAAATTCATCTGCTGTGCAGACACTTTTTTTTTTTTTTTTTTTTTTTTTGCAAAATTATTAGGGCTCCTGTCTCTTTAAGACTGCTCCAAACAGACGTTTCTTTTGACACTTTTTTTTTTTTTTCTTCTCTGTGCATTTCAAAAGCTTCACCTTTTTTGTGTTTCTAAGCCTCTGTGCTGCCGCACACCCCGATTTTATGTTCCCCACGCGCTGCCCGCTTTTCTCACCAATTGTGAATTTCCGGGGGGATTTAGCTTAGGATACTATCGGGTAGACAAAATGGCCGGAAAATTTCATTAGACACGTTCTGGTGAAAAAAAACTGGCCGCAACCAGTTTTTTTAAAAGTCCACAGCAAACAATAAAAATAAATCAAACAGAAAAACCTGGGTTTGTCTAGCCAAAAATTTACACTTAGATAGATTCCCCTGTCTTGGGGGGTCCCCCTCGCTGACCAAAAAAAAATATGATATATGTTCCCAGTATGGAGTTTCACGACACCCCCCCTTGTGTCTAAAGGCCTTTCAATGTCCAGATTTGTGAGAGGTCACTCCTTTCAGTATTTCCCGCATGAAGTGTCGCGGTCCCCTTTTGGCCCCGGGGACTGGGCACCCAGACAGGGGCTAACCTCTCGGAGTCCCTTCTGGGCCTGGCTCTTGCCCAGATGAATGGCTCTCTGTCTGTGTTCGCGACCCTACTTTGGCTCCAAATAACACCTGAGTGGTTTCAGGCCGGCGCAAACGTGTCTGAATGGAGGTTTTAGGCTTTCTTTCCATGGGTTTTACAAAGCCACCCAACCTCCTTTTCCCAGTCAGAAAAAGCCCCGGGGAAAATGTCCCCCTTCATTAAAAATTCCTTCCTGTCTCAAATTATATGTATTCTTGTGTGTTTTTGTGTTTACAAGGAAAAGATGGGGTTTTTTTAGTTCCGATTTTTTGTTCCATAGACTTCTGGACTTCGGTATGGATGGGTATCGCCGATATTTTAGTGATATCGAATACCCTTCGATCGATCTTTTTTGGTTCGGAAAATATCGCTCAACTCTAATCACAAACCATCAAAAAAGAAGAAATGTTACATTCTGTACCGGGCGGCTAAGGTCACCCCAAAAAAAAGGTGACGCTGGTGGAAGCATGCCCGACGCAGAAAGGGGATTAAAAAATCATGGTTATTCCCAAGATATTGATTTTGAATCTTCTAGAAAAAAATTAGTATTGTTGTTTCCAATGAGTGAACTTGTTTTCTTTGCTTTTTGGGGCTGCATTGTTTTTTTTTTGCCTTTTTCTTTTTTTGAAATAAATACAAAATTTATTTTCTTGGAAAATTTGGGACAATTGTCAGAGTTTATAGAATAAAAGAACAAATTTTTTTCACTCAAAAAAAATTTAAAAAAAAATCAGAGAAAAAGAAAAATTGTGCGGGTTTTTTTATTTCTTTTTGCAGAGTGTATTGTTATACAAAGGGTTTCGGGACACCAATGGCGAAAAAAAAAAATTCTACTCCTTAGACAATTACAAATAAGCCAGCGGGACTCTAGGGCAAATGATTAGAATTACCCTAAAAATCGCGTGCTTTTGGTGGCTGGAAATGTTTAACCCCTGGGAGATTAAACCCCTTTAAAGAGCGTGCCTTTTTTAAGGTGGTATTAAAGGGGATTAAAAGCGCGTTTAATTTTTGGGGTGGAAAAAAGGGAAAGCGCCCCCCCCGAGGGGTTTTTGGGGGTTGGCTGCGGGGGTAGGAGAAGGGAAAAAGAATCGGGTCGGTTTTTACGAACCGTTTTTGAATCGTTTTTTTTT
>JARQOD010002009.1:0-86060 GCA_033576555.1 Oophaga sylvatica | reverse complement strand
GTCCTGAAAAGCTTATTATATGAATTTACTGTATGTGCTGTGTTTGCTATGTCTCTTCTCATACTGTGTCTGTATATGCAGTGTAATTAGTTCAGGGTTAGAAATCGTAAAATCCCGGGGGCTGGCAAGCAGCCTAAAGGGGAACCCGGAAGCTCCTGCTTCCAGCAGAGCCTGAGCAGGAGTGCCTGTGGCAGGACGTGCTCCCCGACTGCGAGCTTGCCAGACCATGGAGGGGACTGGGCGCCTGTGGACTGCTGGCAGGGGCACAGGAACTGGATTGTTTGCCCCACCAGAGACTTTTCACCTGGAAAGCCTACTGCAATTTTTTTGCCTGGTCTGCCAGCCATTGCGAACATAGGGACAGCTTAAGAATTGTACCTTCTTTTCTTCATTACCTTTATTAAAAAACAAGTTGCCACTTTTGGGGCACTACAATTGTGATGTGTGGTGCATCCAATCCAGCATGGAGAGGAGTCAGATGTCTGAGGTAACCCACGGTGACCGGGGCCTGGGAGTGGAACTGTCTTTTTATGTGCAAGGGACAGGGTGTGGACTGAGTTTGCCTTAGTGGACTCGCCCACGGCTACCACACCTTGCCCCCTTTGTTACATAAATAATGGGGTTAGGTAGGCGGCTAAGAGAAGGCCCATTGTAAAGTTTTGCCATGCACATGTTGATATCTCATGGCACTCAGGCAACTGTCAGTCATACAATTATTACCTATTTAAAGTGATAGCTGAAAATTTATATTTTTTTAGCACAAAAACTAAAACTACATATAAAATTACTGCTTATAAAACAATCTATAAAATTCAAAATTCATACAAAGATGGCACAAAAAGTAGTGAGGAAGCAAGTTTATTGTGTTCTCACAATGAAAGCAGAAATATCACCAGCAAAAAACTGTCAAAGTAGGATCGGCAGTCGTATGTAGTACCAGCAGAAATGCACAGAACTATACAGTAGGGCACAGGATGGCATAGAAACAAAAGCAAATTGCTAGAAATCATTAATATGCAAATTGCCTCTTCAAACAAAGAGGACTTGTACTCTATAGCGCCACCTATTGGAAGTAGCGATCCTACAAGTCACAATCAACCCTTTAACGTATCTTGTAATATGACTTAGGATAAAAGCCAAATCAGAATCTCCATTTGCAGACACGGTGTTTCGAACTGTTGGTCCTCGTCAGTGCAAAGTAGGAGAGATCTGATTTGGCTAGATGAGAGGCTCTGGACTGGGGTCTGGGGGTAAGGTTACTCCTTGTGGAGAGTGACATACCAGCTCTGGCGTGTTGAGGTAAGGAGGCTTATTCGCCGTGCAATGCTCCTCTGGGAAATTTTAATATGCAAATTGCCTCTTCAAACAAAGAGGACTTGTACTCTATAGCGCCACCTATTGGAAGTAGCGATCCTGCAAGTCACAATCAACCCTTTAACGAGTCTTGTAATATGACTTAGGATAAAAGCCAAATCAGAAATCATTAAGTAACTTAATATAGGAAAGATGTGTATCTTCGTACCGTGTTAGCCAGTAGATAGAAAAATATTTAGACTTGAGAGTCCTCAGTGGTTGATACCTTTTAATGGCTAACTGAAAAGATGGTAACAAATTGCAAGCTTTCGAGACTACTCAGGTCTCTTCATCAGGCATAGACTAATACAACATCTGAAGAATCACATATTTATACACAAAATAGCACAGAAAAAATGCAATAGGTAGGACAAGTGACATGAAGCAGAACTGTCATTATGGCAGAGGGATTAACATAAATATGACTAGTTCATAGATAAGGAGTGAAGGTTTTATTACCCTCTGATTGGGGTCTGGTATTGTGTTGTGATGACCCTAAAAGGTCAGGGAGGCAGATTCCTTAATTGTTGTAGAACGACATAAAACTCTGGGATATATTCATCCCAGCACTAAGAGTGTCAAAGGTCATCATAAGTTTATATTCCCAGACTTTTCTATCCTTCTCAGATTTGAAGTTAGATTTTAATACAAGTAATTCCATATCTGTCATGCTATGACCGGGCATACAAAAGTGTTTGGCCACAGGTAAATCCATTCTTTCACGATAAGAGAAAAAAATGGATTTACCTGTGGCCAAACACTTTTGTATGCCCGGTCATAGCATGACAGATATGGAATTACTTGTATTAAAATCTAACTTCAAATCTGAGAAGGATAGAAAAGTCTGGGAATATAAACTTATGATGACCTTTGACACTCTTAGTGCTGGGATGAATATATCCCAGAGTTTTATGTCGTTCTACAACAATTAAGGAATCTGCCTCCCTGACCTTTTAGGGTCATCACAACACAATACCAGACCCCAATCAGAGGGTAATAAAACCTTCACTCCTTATCTATGAACTAGTCATATTTATGTTAATCCCTCTGCCATAATGACAGTTCTGCTTCATGTCACTTGTCCTACCTATTGCATTTTTCTGTGCTATTTTGTGTATAAATATGTGATTCTTCAGATGTTGTATTAGTCTATGCCTGATGAAGAGACCTGAGTAGTCTCGAAAGCTTGCAATTTGTTACCATCTTTTCAGTTAGCCATTAAAAGGTATCAACCACTGAGGACTCTCAAGTCTAAATATTTTTCTAAGTAACTTAAGACGTTTTTTCAGATAGAAGGAGCCAAACTACTTAGTATCTTGGTTAGTTAATGTGTCGACCCGCCACCACAATTGTGGATTACCAGGGCAATGGGGTACTCAGAGCCGAGCCCATGGAAGTCTATGGGATTGTCACAGGTAGCTGTGGCTCGGTCTGTGGCCCTGGCGGTCTGGCGTATGTTGGGGGAATATTTACAGGGGATAGATTTATATACAGTTCGTGACGCCACCTGTAGTCTTCTGGTAATTTGTACCAGCGCTGCTGTAGATCTCTGAGGGGATGGTGAGGCAGCTAGATGTCGGGTCCCCTACAGGTGGGACTGGTCCCTCAAAGTCTATGAAGTTAGTGAAGTCGGGTGCAGATAAATAACACAGTCTCACACGGTCAGCGTCTTTCCATACCTTTACTTGTAAGATGTTCAGGCAGGTCCCAGGGAGGCTGATCCAAGGAGAGTGTATCTTGAGACAGCAGCTGGACAAGTTAGGGGCCTCCTTTACTTTCAACACGATGAGTACAACCAGCCTGAAGCGTAGTTCCCTCAATAACTCCAGCTATTCCATAGCTGTACCGCCCAGTCAGTTTTGTGGTAGGAGCCTTCCTGTGAGAGAGCTGAATTCCTGTCTTGTCGTGCACGGACTCAAAGTCTTCACTCCCCCTGACCCCAGTTACGTACTGACTATTTGGGGCTGTTTGCCGCGACCTAAGGTCCGGTAAATCCCTGGTTTTCTTACCACTATGCTTGAAGCTAATAGTGATCCTTCGGTCCCCAGTGACCGGTTACAATGTGCAGGACTTCTTCAATCCAAAAGCACTTTTCCAATAATCTTTCCACTGTGCCTTTCGCCTTGTCCTCGCTGGTAGCATAAACACTCACACTTGCAAAAAGTCGGGTAGTCACTCCCTTCTTCACTTCCTTTAGAGTTAGTTACAGATTCTCAGTTATCCACTAGGCAGGAGCACGTCTCTGAACCTTTCACTGTCCTTGAGACAGGTGACTGAAGTATTTCTGCACTAAGCTTCTTCTTTCTTTGTCAATGTATTCAGGTGAGGTACAGCTCTGACTAGGCTGAGGTGAACTAGCTCACCTGTACTAGCCTCCACTTTCTGAACTGATGAAGAACCAGGCTGGACTGCTTCCTCCCTCCTAGTCCCAGCTAGACTCCACACGTCTGCTCTGTCCGAAGACAGGAAACTGACTGACTAAATAAAAATCACTCAACCAATATACACCCTGACCACTCCCTAACAAGTAACTACACTACCCTAAGGGTGTGTCTAGTGTATGTTGAGTGAATGGGTATTGAGCATTAAACTGCTGTCTCGCCACACACTCTCCAGGGTACTGCGTGTGCCTAACACCAGGGCTACACATTAATATTAAAACAGATACAGAATTCCTCCAAAATAATTTACGTGTCCCTCATTTAGCCCAATTCATACGTCTAAATGAATTAATTCAATTGTCTACATGTTTCCCCCTCTACAGTCTGGGGTCATCAGGAGACATTGGTCGAAAAAAGAATTATCATCATTCCATAAGTACGGATGATGTACAATGGTGCATGGATGGCTGGAAGAAGCAAACGCTACTTAGTATCTTGGTAGGCTAATATTAAAACAGATACAGAAAACTTCCAGAATAAATAACATGTATCCCTTATTTCGCCCAATCTATATGTCCTGCACCTATATGTCTCCCGCTGTACAGTCTGGAGTCATTAGGAGACATTGGTTGGGTGAAAAATCGTCATTGCATATGTAGTGATGACGTACAATGGTGCATGGATGGTAGGATACATGATGTCTGCTGAATGATCGTCCGGTCTTTAGGTACAGTGTCTCTTGTGTATGGTCAGCTATAGGGAAGTGCTCCGCCACTTCCCTGATTAAACATGCTGGAGGGGAGGCATTTTTTCTATGTGTCTTTGGCTCTAGAACACCATGTCCAGCCCCAAATAACCCCTCACATTATAATAACTCATGTACAAGTTGGCTACTTTTAATTTTTTCAGAAAAGTTTTTACACCAGTACAGTGAGAGCTCAACACACCAGCATATCTGCTTTTCCATAGGGACTAGATAGGCAGGTGAGTTCCCAGGATGCCAGGCTGACTGGTGGGATACATGATGTCTGCTGAACGACCATCCAGTCTACAGCTACAGTGTCTCTTGTGTATGGCCAGCTATAGGGAAGTGCTCCGCCACTTCCCTGATTGAACATGCTGGAGGGGCGCCATTTTTCCTTTGTGTCTTTGACTTCAGAGCACTTTGTCCTGCCCCCAAATAATCTCTCACATTATAATCTCTCATGTACAATATGGCTACTTTTAACTTTTTAGAAAAGTTTTACACCAGTACAGTGAGAGCTCAGCACAAAAGCATATCAGCTTTTCCACAGGGATTAATAGTCATGTCAGTTCCCAGGATGCCCGGCTGACTGGTGAGTAATCAAAAAATCATAATAAACTGGAAGAAGCAAACACTACTTAGTATCTTGGTAGGCTAATATTACTACAGATACAGAAAACTTCCAGAATAAATAAGATGCATCCCTCATTTCGCCCAATCCATATGTCCTGCACCAACATGTCTCCCCCTCTACAGTCTGGCGTCATCAGAAGACATTGGGAGAGTAAAGATTCATCATTCCATATGTAGCGATGACCTACAATGGTGCATGGATGGTGGGATACATGATGTCTGCTGAAAGACCGTCCGGCCTACAGCTACAGTGTGTCTTGTGTATGTCCAGCTATAGAGAAGTACTCCACCACTTCCCTGATTGAACACGCTGGAGGGCGCCATTTTTCCTTTGTGTCTTTGGCACCAGAACACTTTGTCCTGCCCCCAAATAATCCGTCACATTATAATCTCCCATGTACAATATGGCTACTTTTAACTTTTGAAAAATGTTTTTACACCACTACAGTGAGAGCTCAGCACACAAGCAAATCAGCTTTTCCACAGGGCTTAATAGTCATGTCAGTACCCAGGATGCCCGGCTGACTGGTGAGTAATCAAAAAATCATGAAAAACTGGAAGAAGCAAACACTACTTAGTATCTTGGTAGGCTAATATTACTACAGATACAGAGAACTTCCAGTATGAATAACATGTATCCCTCATTTCACCCAATCCATATGTCCTGCACCTACATGTCTCCCCCTCTACAGTCTGGAGTCATTAGGAGACATTGGTTGGGTGAAAAATCATCATTCCATATGTAGTGATGACGTACAATGGTGCATGGATGGTGGGATACATGATGTCTGCTGAATGACCGTCTGGTCTTCAGCTTCAGTATTTTTGGTGTATGACCAGCTATAGGGAAGTGCTCCGCCACTTCCCTGATTGAACATGCTGGAGGGGTGCCATTTTTGCACCAGAACACCTTGTCCTGCCCCAAATAATCCCTCACATTATAACCCCCCATGAACAATTAGGCTACTTTTAACATTAAGGTGAGTCCAAGGTATCAATCGAGCCAGTTGTCATTTTTCGCTGAGTCCGTCTGTCCACAGCATCAGGCTCTCCTCAAAGGGCATCATTTTTTCACAGTTTTCTGAAAGAGGAAAAGCGCATTTTGAAATATGTATACATGAAATCTGATATATTTTACTTTATTTCTTTAAGTTATATTATCATCATTATTATTATTATTCATTGTTGTAATTAAGAGAAGATGACATTGATAAGGAAAACCATTGGAATATAGATATATGGGAATGTGGAAAATTGCTACAGCAACACATTACAGGGAACCTGACAGCCGCCCCTGCTCCCAAGGCCACCAGCACTTGTATCTTCCTGTATAAACTCCCTAACAAGCTTTTATTACATTTCAATATAAACAAATCTTAAGAAAAGGTATTTCTAAAGTCCGTTTCTCTTCTGCTAATTCCCCTTTTGTCTAGTTGATGCGGCATTTGCTTCCTCAGACTAGTCGTCCCACTCAGCGTGTTATTACTAGAGATGAGTGAACTTGTTCGGAAAACGTTCGCCATCTAAAAATGTTTTTTGCTATTACTTTGTCTAGGATAGTGGTGCTGTATATGAGCGGGGGGACGTGTTTGATGAGGGTGGGGGGCGGTGAGAGGTTAGAGATGTTGCAGACTTTTTCTTTTCTTAACATTATGTGTGGAGATTCTGGCAGCCAATCAGGGCACAGAAACTATCCATAACGTCCAGATACAACGGCTTTTTTCATTGGCTGCCGAAGTCACATGTTCTTCTCCATACAAAGAGTAGACATGTTGTTTTGGTGCCATTTTGTCAGTGTAACAACGCAGAGAGGCCGCGCCTGCTGTTGCACCTAGAAAGTCAGTTAGTTAGGTAGGCGGTTGATTATCAGTCAGCCAGTTCAGATAAATAGGATCCTGTGTGGCTGTGAAGTCGACCTTCCAGCACATCAATCGTTTTTGCTCACTGTTTGTGACACCAGGGCACATTTCAGCATATAACTCTTTTCTGCTGCTAATGTTTGAAAATACAAATTGTTTGTGCTGGTGTAAGGAGGTGGCGGGGACCCTCACATGCCTCCTCTCTCTTGGACGCTGTTTGCACGTTCACATGCGGCACCTCATTGTTTATTAATGTTCACATACTGTGATGTTGATATGGAAATTTAATTAGGATAAAAATATCCTGTGTTTGCTGCTTGCCATGTCCAAATCTCTATATAATGTCTTTTTGAGCGCTCAGAACGAAATGAGGACTGTCCACACGAAAGTGTCAGTATAACAGTTCGTCAAAGACATACATTTATTATTCATTCAAGGTTTTATACGTTTTCAAAAAGGGGCTGGTTAGTCAATTAACATACAATTAAAAGCTGCTAGATTATTGGCTGTTCTAGTGTAAATATGATAATTATGATTAAAAGAGCTGAAGTTGCAGAATTATTGTTTTATATTCTTGTGACCTAGTTGCCTTGCATAACTATAATGTAAACAACAGATATCTAATAGGACTTTTTGTACTTCATGCATTTGTTCCTTTACGAAGGTTCTTATGAAGGCCAGATTTCTTTAAAACGACTGATTATATCTGGCCTAGAAATATGTGAGCACAAGGTTTTTAGCAAGTGAAATCTATCTAACTGTGAACTGTGAATACATATATGTGAATATACTTTGAATATATATGGAAGACATATATATTTCCATGACAGTCCCCCCTTAGATACCACTTGCCCTAAAAACCTGCTCCTGGCCCAAAGCGCTGCAACTCTTTTGTGCTGCCGGTGAGTTGAGACACCCCTAGTACATGCCTCCCCCACCGAATACAGACTTTTCGCAAATGGGCGGTCAGGAGGACTGTCCCTGTCGGGGGTTTATGTGTTTGCAATCATAATCTCATAGTTGATATGATGTTTCATCAAGGATGTGTATTCTCAGTCTGGAGGTAGTTCGGAGATCTGGTCAAGCCAGGCAGTTCCATCCGGACTGGTGCGAGGTCCAAGATGGTGAGTGGCATCAAATTGGTTGTCTCCTGAACAGTTTTTTCCATTATCCTGCGGATACAAGGAATAACACAGCAACCAGTAATTAATGCAAAAATGAGAACCCCCATAATGGCTGTCCCAACCTGTGCCAACATTTTCTGCCACCCACTCATCCACCCAAAGTATCGATCCCATGGGTCAGTGACACCTGAGTTCTGTTTCAGTTCCTCTGATAACTCATTAAGTTTCTGTATTGCCATTGTGACTTTACCATTTGGGCCAGTGTTGTCTGGGATGTAGGTGCAACAGGTGTCTTTGATCATTTTGTAAACACCTCCTTTCTCAGCTAGAATCATATCCAAAGCCATTCTATTCTGGAATGCCATAATGGAAGTGGGGCCTAACTGTGCTGTCAAACCTTTTACAGCATCTATGGTGAAGTTAACAAATCTCTGCTGGTTATAATAGATGTAATTTATCCAATCAACATTTTTGTTTATAGTGACTCAAATCCTGCTTTAACTTGGTCTCTGGCCTTGAACTCATCAGGTAGGTCATCTGGTCATCTGTCTGGTCAGTCAGAGCATCCACGACATCCTTCATGGCTTAGGTGTCTCTCCTGGTACGGGAGCTTCCTTGCAATGCGATACGTGGATTCAAACAGGCTTTCCCTCTAGTTACACAGAGGTTGATGTCATCTGGGGCTCTTGGACAGGATCATCAAATCTGGCAGTGAGGAGAAAAACTCGAGAATGGACATTAGTTTTTGACCAATTCAATTACATAAGTGTTATGATTTGGTAGCTGAGGAGAGCAGGCAAAAAAAAAAAGCAATACACCAGAGAGGTTGGAATCTATGGGATTGCAGTACCCTGACTAACCACCACAACTAAAGGCAGCCGTGGAGCGTTCCTACGTTGGTCCTAGACGCCTCGTCACAGCCTGAGAAGCTAACTACACCTAAAGATAGAAAAAGGAAAGCTATCTGCCCCGGAGCAGATCCCCAAAGAACATAGGAAGCCCCCAAACATGTAATGGCGGTTAGACAAGAGGAAATACAGACACAGACAGAAAATAGAATGAGCAAACGCTGGGGCCCAATCTGTCTAGATAGAAGAGGATAGGAAAGGCACTTACTGCAACCCCAAAAAACCCTGAAAAGTACCAACTCTACTAATTACAAAAACACCTGAGATCACACGACCTCTACCACCTAAATTAGTTCTCTGGTGTAACAAAAACTAAACAGCAACCACTGAAAAAACTGGAAAAGGCAAATGAACAAACAGTGGCTGAACTAAACTGAGAGGAGCATAAGCCCCCCGAAGGGGACCCGGCAGACCCCCACAGAAGTGCAGGACAAAATGCAGGCACCAAAAAAACTAAAAGAAGAAAATGTCTTATCTGTTAGCAGAAGATGCAGGCACGAAACAGCTTTTCTGGGTCTCTGGGAGTGTGCCTTACGCTAAACAGTGCAATTAGGAGTGTGTCATGCCATGGTTTGCGTGTCTCTTGGGAAATTTTTTCAGCATTCTATTCTTAAGTGTTTCATTCAGTTTTTTCTACCTTCCTGCTGCTCTGGGGGTGGTAAGGAGTGTGTAGGCCTAAATCTGACCCTACTGCTAATCGGGTCTTGTGTGTCAGATTTGCTGTGAATGCGGGTCCCTGATCACTTTCTATCATTTCTGGAACCCCGTATCTGCACACTATTTTCCGAAAGTAGCTTCGTTGCAGTAGTCTTTGCTGACTTGGAAGGCTTCTGTTCATCTTGAAAATACTTCTTTTGACCACAATGGCGTATTTGAATCCTTCACTTGGCGATATCTGGATGTGGTCTATCTGGATCCTTTGAAGCTGGTAGAGTGGTCTTTCCAGATGAGGTGAGGGGTCTTTCTTCCATACGTCCAGGCTTGAATTTGCCGCAGGTCAGACAGCTGCTGGTGAGTTTGGCTGTTAGGGTGGAGATCCCTGAAGCGAAACAGTAAGCACCAATCAGATCATTCATCTGTGTCTTTGATATGTGGATGTGGGTCCATGTACCCATTGGACCACCATAGGGTGCATACTTTGTGGTAGGCAGAGTTTGAAGTCTATTATTGATAGCCTTCCTTCTTCACGTGTTGCTTTTTTCCCATTCAGCTCTTTTCCTTTTGGAGCTTGGTCTTGTAACTTCTTGAGCAGATTCCAGGACGTCTCTTTGTCAGGTTTCTTGTCTTCAGTCGTCATGTAGTAGCCGTCCGGCTCTACGACCTCTCCCACTTCTCCATGTTGTCTTCCTTTGGCTGCTTCTTTGGCTGCCATGTCCGCCATGTTATTGCCTCACGCCTCTTCTGTTTTCAGTTTTCCATGCACTTTGATTTTTCAAATTGCCACCATTTTGGAAGTTGGAGTATACCCAGTAGGTCCCTGAAGGCTCCATGATGCTTCACGGTTGTCCCGTTTGCTGTGATGAAGTCCCTTGTAGCCCAGATGGGTCCAAAGTCGTGTGCTATGCCATGCGAGTACCTGTAGTCCGTGTAGATGTTTGCAGTCTTGCCTTCTGCCATCTGGCAGGCCTTTCAGCGCTATCAATTCTGCTTCCTGGGCTGACAGGCTAGGTGACAGACTTCTGGACCACAGGATTTCTTGATTGCTGGTCACTGCACTTCCTGTGTTGAAACTTCTTCTGGAGCCATCCAACTATCCCCCCTTGGGAGTGGGAGTAGAGTGGCCGGGCTGAGGACTGTAGGTCTGGAGACAGTGACATTATGAGACAAAGGCAATAGAGGCGCCACAAAGATGCCTGGCGGTGGAGAGATTACTGTTGGTTGAGCTTGATTGAAGATTGCCAAGATGTCATGTGGAGTGAGAGTTTCCAGTGGCTGTCCAAGAGTGATTTCAGCAACCTTGTCCAGGAGGGTGTGTGCTGCAGATACTGCCATCAGGCAGGAGGGTGCTCTTCTTGCAACTGGATCCAAGCGGGCTGAGACTGTGGAGTTCTTCCAATCTCCTGAATGGGTTGAAGGCTGCGTCTGATAGAAGGAGCGGGTTGCGTTGATGCAAGCGCACAGAGGCTGCATTAGGTCTGAGGCATCAGGGATCCAGGTTCTGCAATATGACACTAGACCAGGGAAGGCCTGCAGCATTCTTGGAGTTGTTGGGGGAGCCATCTTCTCCATAGTGGTCTCCCAGTCTTTTGACATGTGTTTCGTCTGGTGGGCAATACAGTGTCCCAGGGATGTAACTTGCTTCTGGCATCACTGGACTTTGTTCTTCCAGACCTTGCGTTGCTGTTCTTCCAGGTAGAGTAGGAGAGACAAGGAATAGACTGTGCAGGTGTTGATGTCAACCACACAAAATAGAAGGTCATCCACGTGTTGTAGAAGAGTGACTCTTGCATATTCTGCAATCCAGTTGACGAGGATGGAGGACATTGTCTTGGTGAAACTTAAAGGGCTTGTTTTGAGCACCTTGAGACAACACTGTCCATATGCACTGCACTGGTGCGTGAAAGCAGGCCTCCAGGTGGAGGGGAAACACTGAAGAAGGTACTGGCCAGGTTGATCACCGTGAATACCGTTGCGGTGACTGGGACTCTTGAGAGCAGAGTGTGATGGTTCAGCACTGTTGGGGTTTCAAATACCGTAGCCTCTTTCGCGGCCTCCAGGCCTTGCACCATTCTGAACTCAGTGGGGTTTACAGTCTTTTTCTTCACTGTGGAAAGCTGGGATTGATTCCGATGGGCGAGGCAGCCCAGTTTGGCCTTGTCCTTCAGTATGCGGCAGGGGACTCCCATCTGCTGGTGCAGAGCTGGCGGGAAAACAAGCCGTCTACTAGGATCTACATCATGAGAGATGACGACCAGCTGGCTTTCTTGTTCTCCACCAAGACAGTTACTGTGTTAGCACCTGTTCTGGTCACAGGGGGTCTTCTTGTTGGGACGTCTCCTTAAACGGCTGCTTTTTTCTCAGCACGGGCCATCAGTAGTTTCTTTTTCTCCAGCTCGGTCTCAGGTCAGTATTTGTGCACAAGTTTGAAGAGCTGAGTGGCCTTTTTCCGGTCTAGGGCCTGGGTGAACTGGTTGATTGCAGGGGGCACCTCCTGGTGCTTGCAAAAGATGAACCTCTGGCGTTAGAGCTGGATGAGGTGTTGCCATTCCATGAAGCGAGTAGAGTCCTTCTTGAGTTGAATATCCTGGCCAATGTCAAAGTTCTCAGGCCGTCTTCTTAGGCGACTCACTTAGACCTTCAGTTGGTCAGAGACATCTTGACCCTGGGTGATGGAGTGGTTTTTTCTGGTACTATGTCCAGCACCTCCTGTGATAGGTCTGCAGTGTGGTTGTTTGAGGTTCCTGTTTCTTCTTGGGTCAGGGGTGAAGAAAGTGTCATGGTCCCATCTTCCTGGAACACTCTGGTTGCTTTCAGCTTCTGCAGTAGGTCCACTCCCAATAGGTTGAGGGTGCAGGTTTTTTACACAACAAACTGGGACATGATGGAGTGTTCTGGCTGAGTCCACACGCTCAGGGGCTTCATAATCTGGAAATATCTGACTTGACCATCAATTCCCATGCAGGAAGCAGAAGATTCTGGTTGCGGAGTTCCACAAGAAAAGATATGACTACGCCATCCACTCTCAGGATATTGGTCCCACTGGTGGGGTTCCTTGTGGGCTTGGTGTGCTCTTGTCCTATGGACGGGGTTCTTCACTGTTTTCTGTGTTTCTTCTTTTTCTGGGTGAAGTCAGTGTTCTGCACCGGTTCCGGAAATGACCAAACTCGCCACAGTTGTAACACTTGACATCCCTTCTGTCCCGGCGGGACTCAATCCTTTTTGCTACTGTGAGCAGGGTATCCATTGCTATTGACGTGTACTCAGGCCTGGCTGCTACCAGTGGTTTCCTGATTGGTTCTCTCAGTCCATGCACAAAAGCCTGTGCCAACATCCGTCTGTGTGTCTGATCATGGGTAATGAGGCCCAAATCTTGAAACACTTGCATCACTCTGCCATGGAACTTCTCCACAGACTCTGTCTTTTCTTGACTCGTGACATGTAGGCTGAGAGTTTGTCCTGTCAGTCTGCTTTTGGCCCATTCTCTGAGTTGCTCAATTAGCTTTGGTCCTGTCTCCCAGGCATACGCATCTAACTCTGTTGGAAGCTTGAAGTGTTCTCTCATAATTGGCCAGAATGCATCACCTGCTTTTATTTCCATTACGGTCCAGAGATCAGTCCAGGCTGCTGCATACGTTCGCTGGATCTGCTGCATTTTTTTGCAAAATGGCATGGGGTGTATCCCTGGGTCTGGCAGCATACTGATCACCTGGCTTGGGATGAAGGGCTCATAGGATGGTGCCTCTACCTGTCCCTGCTCTATTGGTGCTTGTGTGTTTTCTTCCCTAGTATTGGGCAGCATGTGTGACGTTGCATCTTCATCTTCATCAGATAAGAAGTGACATGGTGTACTTGGTGCATACACTGGGTGAGATTTGGGCTTTAAAGTTGTCTTGCTGCATGGGGATTTCCCACTTTCTTGCTGAGGCTGCGGTGGATCAGTGTCATGGTTCCATGCTAGCAGCCCTGTAGCTATACCACTCCCCTGTGAAGCCCTAGCAGTGGACTGTTGTGTCTGGGGGCTACATGTAGCGTTTTGTGTAGGGAGATCTGTACTTTCTTCTCCTGATATAATGACTGGCAATGTTTGTACTGTGCTTGGGATAGACAAAGTGCCCTGTTCTGGAAACACTGAATACAGGGACACCACATTGCTTGGATTGGGCGTTGACACAGTTGATGACGAAGTAGAAAAAAGAGGAAGAGAAGGGAGGTGTGAGGGAGGAGCGAGAGAAAGAGGAGGGGAGGGAGAGAAGAAAGATGGAGGGGGAGTCCCCCCTGTGACTCTTGAGAGGGGATGGTTGAAACAAAAATGCCTTCTCCCTGTGGAGAGAGGCGGGGAGCGTTTTTCCCTGTACAAGGCTCCTTACTCAATGAGAGCAGCCTACACCTGTCCCGTGTCTCCACATGATGGACATGTGATGTGTGTGACTCTGAATTCTGCTCTTGTGACATGTCAGTGATCTTTTTCTCACAGATGATTTAACACCTTTTCAAACTTATTCACATAAAAAAAAAAAAAAAAAAAAAAAAAATCACTTCCTGGTCCGTTCAAATTAACTTGCTGTATCTTTTACACGATGCACCGCTGCTCTTTTATAGCAGATGGTAATCTATTAAACTTTCCCGTTACCTTTCAAATAACAAAAAACAAGAAAAAACATTTCATTATGCAGCGTAAAGGCTGCCTGTCTATTTGCTTCTCACGTACTCTGACATTCTATTCACATGCCTAGCCCTTCGATTCTTACGTACTGTGTCTATTCCAAAAACATATTCAACAAATTTCCTCGCCGAATGCCCGACGGGTGGGGCTACTCAGACCACTGCGTAGTTTGTGTCTGCTCTCTCCACAGCCTGTAATTCTCCTTATCTATGTGACCTTGTTGTAAAGCAAGCTTGTAGAAAAAAAAATGGCTGGAGAAATAAAGCTCTAGAGAAAAAATCTCTCCTAAAATCATTCAAAAATGTACTTAAAAGAAAATTTTTTTAAAAACAAAAGTTAGATTTAGTAAAAAACTCTAGAAAAAGTAAACATAAAAAAAATAAATTCACCAAAAAGGGGAGAAAAGAAAAACCGTATTAATCATAAAACTCTGAAAAACAACCCTTGTTACTAAAACAGCTAATTAAAAATCTCTGGAATGTCAGCTGGCTGCTTCCCCCCTCCCTTCCTTATATCTCTGCTTGCTGTCTCTATAGCCACTGAAATCACGTATCAAAAAAAAAAAAAAAATTATTATTCCTCAGAATAGCAAAAAATGAATATAGTTCAGTCTGAATGCCTGATAATTTTCACATTAAAACCTGTAGCCAAAAAAACTAGCTTAAAAAAATAAAAATCAAAGCCAAGAAACAGAATGCCTGATAACGTGATTAGCAGAGGAGGGGGGGTCAAAGGGGTTTTCTCGCTGCTGCAGCCAGCACACTGCTCTGAATGAGTTACTGACAGAGCGCACGGAGATGTGATTTAAAGCGACAGTACCTGATACAGACAGTTGACAGACACCCGGGAGAATACGAATCCCTCTTTTGATGATCTGTGACACATACAAGCTGCTCTGGTAACTGATAACTCACCAATTGCACTGAGCGCGGCGAAGCTCAAGGTTCTATCGCTCTGTACCGTAGCCCTGGCCGGTGCGCCGGTCACAGTAATCTGCAATAGCCTTCATCAAAATTCTCACTATCCACGTCTGATTTGACTGGGATGGCCTCCCGGTGCGTGGACAATTATTGTGAGAACTTATCCAAAACAAAGCTTCTGCCCTTCACGTCTGATTTGACTGGGATGGCCTCCCAGTGCGTGAAAGTTTACTGCAGAAACTTAACCGAACAAAGCCCTCGCTTCCACAACTGGATTTTTTGGGATAACCTCCCTCCAATGTGTGAAGAATATCTGCGTGGACTTATCCAAAACAAAGCTCCCGCCCTTCACGTCTGATTTGACTGGGATGGCCTCCCGGTGCGTGAAAGTTTACTGCGGGAACTTATGCAGCAATTGTCTTTTGCTATACAGCCCCAGAGATCAGCAAGCAAAAACACAGTCACCGTTCCAACTTTCTCCCGGTTCACATAAAACATGAAACATATACAGCACAGCAGCAACCAACTCGGCTTATATCCCAGGGCTTTTGGATAAGGGTATGGACTTTTTACACAACCTGGGAATGCGGTGATGACCACGTCCGACCGGCTGGAAGTGTAGGCTAGGACTAGGCACAGGGAACATTCAGGTAAGATGACAAAGTTTTCTTACCTTACTGATGGAGCTGCAGTCTCCGTCCCGTGTGCCAAGGCCAGGGCCAACACCCCCGTCTCTCCGGTCGGCCGAGTCCTCGTGCGTTTCGTCCAATGCCCCGCGTGCAGGCGCCAACTGATATGGAAATTTAATTAGGATAAAAATATCCTGTGTTTGCTGCTTGCCATGTCCAAATCTCTATATAATGTCTTTTTGAGCGCTCAGAACGAAATGAGGACTGTCCACACGAAAGTGTCAGTATAACAGTTCGTCAAAGACATACATTTATTATTCATTCAAGGTTTTATACGTTTTCAAAAGGGGCTGGTTAGTCAATTAACATACAATTAAAAGCTGCTAGATTATTGGCTGTTCTAGTGTAAATATGATAATTATGATTAAAAGAGCTGAAGTTGCAGAATTATTGTTTTATATTCTTGTGACCTAGTTGCCTTGCATAACTATAATGTAAACAACAGATATCTAATAGGACATTTTGTACTTCATGCATTTGTTCCTTTACGAAGGTCTTATGGAGGCCAGATTTCTTTAAAACGACTGATTATATCTGGCCTAGAAATATGTGAGCACAAGGTTTTTTAGCAAGTGAAATCTATCTAACTGTGAACTGTGAATACATATATGTGAATATACTTTGAATATATATGGAAGACATATATATTTCCATGACAATGTCATGTATTGTAATGTGAATGTACTGTTTATAGGATTAGGGCTAGAATAGGATATAGGGTAGTATAGAACCGTAGTGGGGCTAGAATAGAGGGGGCACATTAGAGATAGATAATAGCATGGAATAGAGTAGAAGACAGGCAGCACAGGGGTTAAGTAAATGAGAGGGACAACACAGAGCAGGGAAGTATAGGATGGGTATTTCCTGATCAGAGCAGAACCCAGGGCAGGACATGTGAGAAGCAGTGGAACAGAGAGTTACAGGCCGTGGTGACAAAGCTGTTGCTGAAGTAAGGAGCCCCAGGCAGAGAGCAGTGCTGACGGGCACCAGCTCGACATGACCATCCCCAAGAAAGATCCAGGGTGTATGACCGGGGCAGAAGCAGCTGTGATAGCGTTCCTGGCACCTCTTCCCTCTAGAGCCGGACGAGGGGCTGATAAGGAGCTGGTGATGGGAGAGTTACAGATGGACAAGAACTGTCTAAAGATACGGCCGGGCTTGCCGGGAAAAGGAAGCAAATAGTGAGAAAAATATTTGGAGATGGTAATATTTTGGTCTAGGCAGGAGTCCACATTTAAAAATAACAATTCTTTGTGCTAATTGAGGTTCAGCCAACAGGCCACATTTTAGCTTGGGACGGGACTTGCACCAGCATTTTTAGCTTAAACATTGAGCAGTAACAGGTGGATGAGTGACAGGTGTAGGCCTGGTGGTCTGAGAGCCCTGCCAAATTCAGGCAACATACATGAAGGAGACCCAATTTGGAGCCCAAACATTTCCAAAAATTAGGGGCTGCCTCTAAAGGTGTCTTCTCATACATGGCCCGAAGCCCTGGAGATGGGAATGATGAGCACGTTACAGGCTGCGGGGGACACTCAAGTTCCCGGCAGTCAGTAATCTGTATACGGCTGCAGATTGTAGACTGGAATCAGAGAAGATATGATGCTTAGGCCAAGTTGGTACTTTATACTTGGCTTTTACACAAATCCAATCTATAAAACCAGAATACTTACCATAGAGATGTCGATTTCAGGCCCTTGTGTCCTGAAGTGCAGCTGAAGCTGCCGACCTCTTGGTTTCTACAATGTAACAGTGAGAAATGATAAGAACATATGACGCCCGGTGCACCACCATGTTTACTGCGCTATCAGGGGGTATTAGCAGGAAGCTGCTGTTTATCCAACTCACTGATAATGTGATCAAATATGGCATCAGGATTGGGGGTGTATATGGGGAAGAAGAATGTCCTTATAGGGAGGATGCTGGATACTCACTTTCTATTTTAATATTCTGCCGAACAAGGAGAGAAATCTAATAAAAAATACAAAAACATGTTCATGAGACCACTGTCTACTTTGTGTCCCACTTAAAATGTGACAATTGTGTGGATATGAGTATGTAATCCCCCACTTCATCTCTGGAGTTTTATTCTTATGGAATAGTGTTACAGCCGCTGGGTTTATGCCTTTACTGCAGACACTAGGTCTGACACCTGGTACTGTACATCACACCGGGCCGTATTTCTACTGTACTATTCTGTAAGATAAAGCCGCCCCTTAGCTACAGGATGTTATGGATAGATCTGAAGATAGTCACTGACTTTTATAATACATAACGGGCCTGTTACACGAGAAGATTACAGACATTCCTGCAATTGTATTTACCCTGGTGGACGCTTCTCCTTCCTTGTTCTTTTCTTTCCATTCAGGCAGCTAAATAAGAAAGGATTCTTTACAGTTAGAGCACTCAGACTGTGGAGTACCCGACCACAAGAGGTAGTAATGGCAGACACTATAACAGCTTTTAAATAAGGGCTTGACGATTTCCTTGATACACATAGCATTGTGGGTTATAGTTAAATTAGTGACAAAATGTACAATTGGTGGAGAAAGGTTGAACTTGATGGACCCAGGTCTTTTTTCAACCTACTGTATGTAACTATGTAAAAAGTTTTGCTGCAAAGAAATAAAACCAAATAAATGAGTCCAGATAATCACCAAAAATAAAACTCTCTCTCATCCTGCAAAATTGTGAAATGAATTCTTGCCTATCAAAGGAGATGAGCATCAACATGAGATATTGCCCCTCTGACTATCAAGAGGAAAGTCAGATATCAGTAATAGAGTACAATGGTGGTCACCGTGCACTTTGCTCCCATACCTCAGTGATTGAAGGACAGAATAAATCAGACTCACATCTGATATTTCAGTAACTGTAGCACAGAATTGAGAGGCTGGCATCTGATACCTCATTGATGGACAGGACAGAGAGGCTGACATAAGACACCTCAGTGACTGAAGGACAGAATAGAGAGGCTGACATCTGACACCTCAGTGACTCAAGGACAGAATAGAGAGGCTGACATCTAACACCTCAGTGACTCAAGGACAGAATAGAGAGGCTGACATTTGACACCTCATTGATGGACAGAAGACAGAGGCTGACATCCGAGACCTCAGTGAAAGAAGGGCAGAATAGAGAAGCTTTCGTGACTGAAGGACACAACAGAGAGGCTGACATCTGACACTTCAGTGACTAAGAACATAATAGAAGGGCTGACATCTGATATGTCAGTGACTGAAGGACAGAACAGAGAGGTTGAAAGTTCCATGTATTAAGATACATATATGCCCCGTCTCCCCCTCTAGATGCGGACTACGATTCAGAGTTTCATGGCTAACATGTTGACGTCCATGTTTACTCGCTATGTGATTTGTAATACATGATAATGTACAACAAAGATCAACTGAAGGAGAATACTGAGATGGAAATGACGCGCACACACTACCAGGGTTATGGGGTACTCAGCACCGAGCCCATGGAAGTCTATGGGGGATGTCACTGGCAGCTGAGCTCGGTCCGTGGCCCTGGGCGGTCATCCAATGTGGGATATTTACAGGGGATGATGGGATGTTTATATGGTTTGTCGTGACGCCACTTGTAGTATCTGGTCAGGGGGAACCAACGCTGCTCTGTACATACTCTGGAAGGGATGGTGTTGGGCAGCTAGATGGTAGGTATTCTACAAGTAAGACAGTGTCCTTCCAGGGTAGATAGGAATATGTGGTTGCAGGACAGATGGGGATCCCTCCGCCAGGGACAATAAGGGAGACACACACAGAAGTCAGTTTGGTACCTTTACTGTAGCAATGGCGGTACTCCCCGGAGCACGCAGGGCGAAGGATGCACATCCGGACTCCTCCACTGATAGGTATATGGCCTCCTATCCTCTGTCGTTGTATAATCAAGTCCTGACCTGCGTGTAGCTAGGTCTAACTTAGTCTCTGTACGGTACCTGGCTGACTTGTGGTGGACCTTTTATCTGGCAGAACAGGGTCTTTTTCTATGGCTGATCAGGCAGACTCTGTTCTCCCTGATCCTGTTACGTGTCAACACTGTGGTACTCCTGGGACTTGTAGTCCTCCAGGAACTCCGGGGTTCTCCCAATAGGTCGTGGAGATCCTTACAGGCTCGGAACCCGGCATCCGGTACTCGTTGCTGAGGGGAGCTATTAATGCTCACTGATCCTTCTACTTCAACTTGCCTTCGATCTATCTGGGTCCTATTAAGATCACACACACTGGCAGTTGGTGTGCTGCCTCCGGCTCCGCTCTCTAAGCGTCGGCACGCTTTTTAATGAGCTACAATTCAGATTCAGCTCTGGCTAGGCTAAAGTGATTCACTCTTCACTTGTACCAACCTCCACTTCAGGTTGAACTTGTCTGAACAGCTCTGCAATTCTCTCCTTTGGTGTCTTGAGGAGATCTGAGATCGTCTCTGTCTGAGACTATCCTGTTCTGATCTCTGGCTGCTCTCTCTGATCTGAGGCTGTCTTGTTCTCAGACCGTCTGCTCTGCGCAGTTCTGAGTTCTGAGGCAAAGTGAAACTAAACTGAGTTTATATATGCCTAAACACAGCTCCCTCTAATGGTCTTTTTAGGAAAGCTGCATTGTGTGTGCGTATAGTGACCTCTAGTGGGATCGTCCTTTAGTGCATCCCTCTGGAAGATATGGATCCAGTCACAGCTGGGCTCCACATTCCCCCCTAGTTGAACTCAGCACTCCGGGGCTGAAATACAAAAACAGGTAACAGAACAATAACATATCAAAACAATTCTTCCTTTACAGGAGGTAAGGCATTCTTGAACTGTTGCATAAACGGTAACTGAACAATTATGTACAATGAGGGAATGAGGAATTGAGCAACCATAAAAGTCCCAGTCTCTTTTGGAAAGGGTGCTCAAATAAGGTTGATAGACAAGTAGAAATAATGTCCATTCCTCTTGTTCCAAGATTATAAGGGAAAACAGGTTAATAAATAATGGAATGATACAACATATTATTAGCAAAAATATATACATTATACATTTATATACAGTGGTCATAGATAGTTATTTACATGAGTTAGGTTTTACTCTCTATACCTAACAGGTAATTGCCCCTTTGTCATACGTACTGACCTACGTGGTGTAGTATCAGGTATAGTAGCCTCTAGCCTATTTGTCCTGCGTGCTGGCAAACTGTAATACCGCCTTAACCTCTCTAGGGATCTGGCAAGCACACTGGTGGCTGGGCGATGCGGTTCTGTTCCGCCAGGGGACTCTTCTTCCTGAGATTCAATGCCTTGGGATTCCACTTCTTGTGGTGCTGCTTCTTGTGGTGCCGCTTCTTGGGGTTCCACTGGTTGAGATTCTGCCGGAACAGGTCCTTCTGGAACTGACTCTACTGGCACAATTGGTGCGACTGGATGTAGAGATTCTCCTTGCGGTTGATAAAATTGAAGCACAGGAATGATTACAGCTTCTCCAATTCTGGGCCAATCTGCAGGTAAATCTCCCAAATCTGTATGTATGACTGCTTCATCACTCTCTTCCTGATTGACAACAGGTTCTTCCTCACGAAGCTTTAATGGGTCCGGACACAACTTTAGATGGTCCCTAGACACAGTTGCAGTCGTTTTTCCTCCATCCTTGCTTATTATGCACGTCTTCTTGTTATCAAACCTCGAACTCTGTATGATGTAGGGCTCTCTTTCCCACTGATCGTCGAGTTTGTGTAACCTTCTTTTTCTTTTTAGTACGATTTCACCAGGTGTGAAAGGTTCAGCTGGCGCACTTTTATTGTAACGATCTGCTTGTTTATCCCTGAATCGATTGAGACTTTCCTCAACACAGGCCTGTACTTTTCTGTACTGTTCCTGTCTGTTTGTGTTCCAGTCTCCAGTAGTTACATCCGCTTCTGGTTCTACAACTCCAAGCTCTAGATCCATGGGCAGCTTTCCTGGTCTTGCCCGCATGAGATAGGCTGGGGTGCAGTTGGTGGAACTCACCGGTATATGGTTGTACATGTCTATCAGGTCAGGTAACAAGTCTGGCCACCGATTTCTTTCCTCCAGTGGTACAGATTTCAGTAAGTCAATGACGATGTGATTCATCTTTTCACAAAGTCCATTGGTTTGGGGGTGGTACGATGTTGTTCTTATCTTCTTACACCCGTACAAGTAGCAGAACTCTTTGAATAATTCGGCCTCGAAGGCTGGGCCTTGATCAGTTAGCACTTGCTCAGGATAACCGTGTGGTCTGCAGAAACTTGCTTGGAAGGTCTTTGCTGCTGTCTCTGCTGTCAGATCTTTGACAGGGGCGACCACCAGGAATTTGGAGTAGTGATCCACCATAGTCAGGGCATAGGAATATCCTGACCGGCTGGGTGACAACTTAACATGGTCCAGAGCCACGATTTCCAAAGGACGGGTCGTCTGGATGGGCTGCAGGGGTGCCTTCTGACTACTGTAGTCTTTTCGTCTGAGGCCACAGGGTCCACAGTTCCGGCACCACTTCTCGATGGAGCTGCGCATCTCTACCCAGTAGAACCGACACTTCAACAGGGTCTCCAGCTTTTTCCAGCCAAAGTGTCCCGCTTGATCGTGGTAGGCTTCTAACACCATCTGGATGTCTGCCTTGGGAACTACTATCTGCCAAACCATCTCATGGGTCCTTGGGTCGACGTATCTCCTGCACAGCTTCTCACGGTAGATGAACAACCGGCTTCTCTCGTTCCACAGCAGCCTTGCTGGTATAGGTGCGTCTTTCTCCAAGGAGGAACCTTCCTGTTTTATCAGCTCCTTGATACGGCTGACCACTGGATCGCTGTCCTGAGTCTCCTTCCAGCTGTGGTGAGGTAAAGGATTTAACGTCTTACCAGGCGATCTCCTGCTGGCCTGTTGTTCATAGATCATCCCATTCCGGTGAAAGGCAGGTAGTTCAATCTCTTCCAGATCATCCACTTCCTCTTCAGTGTCTGATTCATGAGGCATCCTGGACAGGGCATCGGCATTGGCATTCTTGCGGCCTGCCCGGTACTTAATTGTGAATTGATAATTTGACAGTCGAGCCATCCATCGTTGTTCCATGGCTCCCAGCTTAGCTGTTTCAAGATGCGTCAAGGGGTTGTTGTCTGTGTAGGCAGTGAACTTGCTGGAGGCCAAGTAGTGTTTAAACCTCTCCGTGATGGCCCAGACCAGTGCCAGGAACTCCAACTTGAAGCTGCTATAGTTCTCTGGGTTCCTTTCGGTCGGGCGGAGCTTCCTGCTAGCATAGGCGATGACTTTCTCCAGGCCATTTTGCTTCTGACTGAGGACTGCTCCCAATCCTTCATTGCTGGCATCAGTATACAGCAGGAACGGCTGGCTGTAGTCAGGGTAAGCTAGGATCTCATCGCCTGTCAGGATCTCCTTCATTTCCTTGAATGCTTCTGCCTGTTCTTTACCCCAATGAAATGGAGAATTTCTGCTCTTGAGGGACTGTCCCACCAGGAGGTCTTGCAGAGGCGCTGCTTTCTTGGTGTAATCCTTCACAAACCTCCGGTAGTATCCTGTCAGTCCCAGGAACTGTCGCACCTCCTTGAGATTTTTCGGCTCCGGCCATTTCTGGATGGCGGTGACCTTTTCAGGGTCTGGCGCTACTCCTTCTGAGCTGACAATATGTCCCAGATACTGTACCTTCTGTTTGAGCAGATGGCACTTGGAAGGCTTCAGTTTCATCCCATACTTGGACAGTGACTCAAATACCTCCGCCAGGTGCTTCAAGTGGTCTTCATACGTTTTGGAGTACACTATGACGTCGTCCAGGTACAGCAACACAGTTTCAAAGTTAAGATGTCCCAGGCAGCTCTCCATCACTCTCTGGAACGTGCCAGGGGCACTGCTGAGTCCAAACGGCATTCTGTCAAACTCACAGAGTCCCATCGGGGTGGTGAAAGCCGTCTTCTCCCGATCCTCCTCAGCCACAGCTACCTGCCATACCCACTAGTGAGGTCAAGGGTGGAGAAATAGTTAGCAGTTTTTAGTGCAGCTAAGGATTCCTCAATGCGTGGTAAAGGGTATGCATCTTTATGTGTAATGCGATTTACTTGTCTGTAATCTACACACATTCGCAGGCTTCCATCTTTTTTCCTAACTAGGACTAGAGGTGCTGCCCAGGGACTGCAACTATCCCTTATCACCCCTGCTTCCTTCATATCACGCAACATCTCTTTGGCTTTTTGGTAGTGTGCTGGTGGTATAGGCCTGTACCGTTCTTTGATGGGAGGATGATTGCCTGTGGGGATGTGATGTTGAACCCCTTTTATTGTCCCAAAGTCGAGCGGGTGTTTGCTGAATACCTGAGCATACTCCTGAACTACTCGTAGTACTCCCTGTTTCTGGTGGGCTGGGGTGGTGTCTGTCCCAACATGGAGCTGCTGACACCAATCCTCCACCTGGGTGGTCGGACCGTTATCCTCCACTAGTTGTGGGGAGGTTAAGGGCTCCGCTGGGTGAATGGAGTTATTATCCACAGCATGTAACTTAGCAACAGTGGCATAACGTGGTAATTTGACTTCATCTTCTCCCCAGTTGAGAAGACGCACTGGCACCCTCCCATTATGTACCTCCACTACCCCTCTGGCAGTTAAGAGTGTAGGTCTGTGCTCTGAACAATGGGGCTCTACTACTGCTTGGTAGTCCCGTCCTCTTAGACCTATTGCTGCTCTACACCATATAAGCATTTCACTCATGGGGGTATCACAATGGGGTTCGGGTCTGTTACCCGTACATTACCAATCTCACCACGGTCAGTTTCACTTGCTGCTGGCACATCAGGGTCCGAATCTCCTTCGGATCTCTCCCTTTGCTTTGGTCTGGCGATTTCAGCAAGCTGTTGGAGTAAAAACACAACCTCCTCCAAACAGTTACTAATAATGTTAGTGCCTAAGACCACATTCAACCCATTTTCTTCATTAACAGTCTTTACTACAAGAAGTCCCTGATTCTTTAGCTCCACTCTCCCCACTTTCACGTCTACATCTTTAGCCCCCCGTAGTTCAAGAGGGAGACCATTAGAGGCGTATACTGCAAAGTCAGGGTTTGGGGGTTGGAGACTGTCACTGGACCAGTACTTATTGTAGAGAACATCAGGTATAATGGTTACCTGGGATCCAGTGTCCAGCAGGGCAGGGATTGCGATCCCGTCCAGTATGATGGACAGGTAGGGTCTTCCTCCTACAAACCTGCGGTTCCAGTCTGAGGGGCCTGAGGAGTCTATTCCTGGGTGTTGGCCCTCGGACCAGGACTTGCTCGTTTAAAGGACACAGACGTGCTGGATGACCTTCCCTGTGGCAGCGGTAGCAGATGATCTCTCGGCGAGGATGATGCTGGTCGCGGGTCCTTCCTGGGGGTGGCGTTGTCCTCCTCCGGTGGGACGACGTCCTCCCTCTCCTCCGGCGCATCCAAGGGACATCCTCCGGGCAGTCAGCAAGCAAGATCTTTCCTTCCTCCTTCGTCGGCAATTGCAGGGCACTCATTACAGTGGCCAGGTTTTTAGCCAGCTGGCGCACTTCTGAGCGCAGCCTGTCCAGCTCAGTAGGGGGCGCCTCCTGCGTTTTGGCTTCCGCCACCAGCGGGGAAAAGGTGGATGCTGTTGGCTTTAGGGTGGTTTCACTCGGGTGACACTGGGTTGCCATCTCGGGTGTTTCCAGAGGTCGCAGTCCTTTTATAGCCATATCCTTAAGGGCATCAAAGGTAGCATCAGGATGATCCAAGGACCACCAGTGCACAGTCCTGCCTTCCGCTTGGGACCTCAGTCCCCGCACAAACTGTTCCTTTAACATTTTATTTTCGTCGGTGACACTTATAGGGTTAACTTGTTTAAGAGCTCGCAGGGCCCCTTGTAGTCGGCAGGCATAGTCCCTAATGCTGTCATCTGATTTCTGGGAACATTGATAAAAACTCATCCGCAGATCTGTTTCAGTGCGGTCCTCAAAGATAGTCTGTAGCTTTAAGAAAATTGCAGGCACTGACTCCTGGTCTGCAGCTGTCCAAGTCTCTACTTCTCTCTCAGCAGCACCAGTTAATTGCCCTATTACTACTGCAGCTCTTTGCTTTTCTGTCATAGGATACATGTCCATTATGCTGCATATTTTCCATTTGAACCCGGGCAGGGTGTCTGGCTTGCCGCTGTACTGAGGGAGCCACTTTGCTCCAGGCATGTATGGCAGCGTTAGCGGTACTATTGGGACCACAGGACCAGGTGAGGGGCCCACATTTCCATCCTGCGCTGCAGCGCCAATTGGTAAGTCATTGGGGCCGCCGGGGCCGCGCTGTCGGCTGGCTGCTGCGACATGTCTGCGCCCCCCTAGTTAATCGGAGCCTACCTTCTCTGAAGGCTGCAGCTCTGCAGGCACAGCGGTGGATACAGGACCTGTGTCGCTGGCGCTCTGACGTCAGAGCGTTCACTGGAGCTCTCCACAGGACCTGCCGCCGCGTCAGCGTTGGGGGCGTGTCCAGGACTCAGCGCTCTTTTGCAGGTACGCCCACTAGTTTTCGCGCCGGGACGCTGTAAATGGCGGCAAATGGCGGGAAATCTTCACCACTATATACAAAAGTCTTTTTGCAAGGCACACAGTACCCGGTGGCAACGGGCACAAGTTACTCCGTTGCTGCAGGCACGAAATCCTGTTCGTGACGCCAGAAAGATGACGCGCACACACTACCAGGGTTATGGGGAACTCGGCACCGAGCCCATGGAAGTCTATGGGGGATGTCACTGGCAGCTGAGCTCGGTCCGTGGCCCTGGGCGGTCATCCAATGTGGGATATTTACAGGGGATGATGGAATGTTTATATGGTTTGTCGTGACGCCACTTGTAGTATCTGGTCAGGGGGAACCAGCGCTGCTCTGTACATACTCTGGAAGGGATGGTGTTGGGCAGCTAGATGGTAGGTCTTCTACAAGTAAGACAGTGTCCTTCCAGGGTAGATAGGAATATGTGGTTGCAGGACAGATGGGGATCCCTCCGCCAGGGACAATAAGGGAGACACACACAGAAGTCAGTTTGGTACCTTTACTGTAGCAATGGCAGGTACTCCCCGGAGCACGGCAGGGCGAAGGATGCACATCCGGACTCCTCCACTGATAGGTATATGGCCTCCTATCCTCTGTCGTTGTATAATCAAGTCCTGACCTGCGTGTAGCTAGGTCTAACTTAGTCTCTGTACGGTACCTGGCTGACTTTGTGGTGGACCTTTTATCTGGCAGAACAGGGTCTTTTTCTATGGCTGATCAGGCAGACTCTGTTCTCCCTGATCCTGTTACGTGTCAACACTGTGGTACTCCTGGGACTTGTAGTCCTCCAGGAACTCCGGGGTTCTCCCAATAGGTCGTGGAGATCCTTATAGGCTCGGAACCCGGCATCCGGTACTCGTTGCTGAAGGGAGCTATTAATGCTCACTGATCCTTCTACTTCCACTTGCCTTCGATCTATCTGGGTCCTATTAAGATCACACACACTGGCAGTTGGTGTGCTGCCTCTTCGCCGCTCTCTAAGCGTCGGCACGCTTCTTAATGAGCTACAATTCAGATTCAGCTCTGGCTAGGCTAAAGTGATTCACTCTTCACTTGTACCAACCTCCACTTCAGGTTGAACTTGTCTGAACAGCTCTGCAATTCTCTCCTTTGGTGTCTTGAGGAGATCTGAGATCCGTCTCTGTCTGAGACTATCCTGTTCTGATCTCTGGCTGCTCTCTCTGATCTGAGGCTGTCTTGTTCTCAGACCGTCTGCTCTGCGCAGTTCTGAGTTCTGAGGCAAAGTGAAACTAAACTGAGTTTATATATGCCTAAACACAGCTCCCTCTAATGGTCTTTTTAGGAAAGCTGCATTGTGTGTGCGTATAGTGACCTCTAGTGGGATCGTCCTTTAGTGCATCCCTCTGGAAGATATGGATCCAGTCACAGCTGGGCTCCACAGAAATATATCATGTCCTTATGTGGCACCCCAGGAGTCCGGTTGCCACAGTGGCGTTGCTTCCTTCACAGGGGGTGATGCCATGCCTGGAAAGAAAGAGGAACCCCTTGCCAGGTAACACACCGCATGCAACACTTTTCCTACTACAGACCAGAAAAGGGAGCTCTAACACCTGATTTCAGGAGAGCTTCCTTGGAACATTCTGGCTTGGGGAGGAGTTAGAGGAGTCTGTCTGTGGACAGGGACGAGAGAGGACGTGTGGAGAGAAGCTTGTGGGAACGGAGCTGTATGCTACAGCTCACCCAGAGCAGAGCTCTGATAAAAGAGGATGCCAGAGTCCTGGACCAATTGGGACTCCAAGCCCGACAATCGCATCTGGAGAACAGAAAATTGCAAGATCTCTGTTCACACTGACACCTGCCAGCACAGCAGTAACACAAGAGCCAGGGTTGGAAAAACAACACAGAGAAGAGGGCCGCAGCTTAGCTATAAGCAGCAGATGTCAGGAACAGAGAGCGCAGCAGGAAGGCCTCTAAATCCTCCTGGCAAGGTGAAATGCAAATTGTTTATAGGCAATCAGATCTCCAGCACCATCTGTAGCCAGTGCCCTGGACACTTCACCTGCAGAACTGTGAGTAAAGCTTTGGGAACTGCACCTGACTGTGTCCTTTCAAGTTCTTCCTGCAACACCCACTCAGCACTGCTACATCCCTTGCCAAATACTACATCATTACTATTTTGATCATACTACATCTGCCCTGGGACTTAGCTGCACCTGTAGGGAGCTATACCAACTCTGCTGCCTCACCACCAGTCCCAGAGGATCTGCATTACAGCGGTGGTCCTCTTTGACCACAAACCACAGGTGGCGATACGAACAATTCCCCTTTAAAAATCTCCTTTTGCTTTCATTTCATTTACACCATTTTTGCATGGACGCTCAGGGCCACGGACCAAGTCACTGCCACCAAGGAAGCTCCACTTATATTACTTACATGTTTCTCATCCATTTCCTGAACCAGCCTCTCGGTTTTCTAGTTCAGAAAGAAAAAAATAAGATATTATATGATCAGTCCCAATAACTGTAACTAGTCCATTATATCCGAACGCCCGATGTACACATGTGAGGTCTCTGCTCCTTGTCTGATGTTCCCTCACTGTCACAGCTTTAGGTTACATTCATACATACATTTTCTCTCCATTATTTTAAAAGGAGTCTGTTACCCCGAAATGCTAATTACGCTATTTAAATATTTATATAGAGGACCTAGCCCCTGTAGAAATCATACTAGCAATATATATTTTACTGATGTAGTTGCAGAAAATTTCACTTTTACTCCATATGAAAATGAGGATGCTTTCGTGCACCCCTAGCTCGCTGCGCTGTTACACTCTACGATCTGCATATCCACCCCGTGTCTCTGACCTTGATTGATGGCTTGATTGATGCAGAGCGTGCACACAGTGTGTATGCGGGTGTAAGGGGAGGCCAGGACTATAGTCATGGCCAGAGACACTAAAGCATCAGTGTCCGGCATTCACTCACCGAGAATTGCATTTCACTATTCAGCGTACCTGCATCTCCAGGTTCGGGTCCCCCTGGGCACTTCCAAGCGGCGATGGCCCTTCTCCAAAGCAACTCCCAGTAATTGAGATACAGTTCATAGTAACTTGAACGGTTTCTTTTCTGATAACTTCACACAATATATCCACAGTTCGAACATCATAGGATACACATTCATCTATACTTGCTTCCTCAGCAGCTTTCCCTACTTTGATGATGCTTCTATACGGCACACGTCCGGAACTGACCGTCTTAGACTGCTTCCCAGTTTCTTCCTGGCCTAACCTCGCCATGAAGGCAATTCCTTCTGCCTGTTTCGCCCCAGACTTGAAATCATCCGCCACCCGGTTTGGCTGCCTCATGAAAAGCATCCGACCGGTCTGTACCGTTCCTTGTGAAGCTTCAGCATCCTTCTGTTCCTCACACCAACTGACTCCCTCCCTAAAGGAGTCCACCCAGGCTATGAATCACCACATCTTCTTTCTACTGTACTGGCCCACTGTATTGATGTCCAGTGGCATGGGTGGACATGCCGCCGATTCAACAGATGTGGCTGCAGCGGGGCCCAGAGGCTCGCAGGGCGGCTAGTAATGAGGGCAATCTGGCCGGTTTCCGTGGGCTCGAGGATCTGGGGGCCCCTGGCCAGATTGCCCTCATGTGTGGCGGGCAGGGAGGGATCCTAGCAGCTCCGCTGCCTGCAAGATAGAATGGCAGGAGCGAAGCTGCAAGCATCCGTCCTGCTTCCTGCCCGGCGCCCGTGCTTCCTGTCTGTGACACAGAGAGCAGAGCGCTGGACGACGTCATCATTCAGCGGCCGGCTGTGCCATAGCGAGGAAGCACGGACGCCGGTGATGCTGCTACTGTGGACAGGTGAGAGGTGCTGTGTGTGTGTGTTTTGTATGTATATGTGTGTGTGTGTGTGTGTGTGTTTAGTATGTATGTACAGTACAGACCAAAAGTTTGGACACACCTTCTCATTTAAAGATTTTTCTTTATTTTCATGACTATGAAAATTGTACATTCACACTGAAGGCATCAAAACTATGAATTAACACATGTGGAATTAAATACTTAACAAAAAAGTGTGAAACAACTGAAAATAAGTCTTATATTCTAGGTTATTTAAAGTAGCCACCATTTGCTTTGATGACTGCTTTGCACGCTCTTGGCATTCTCTTGATGAGCTTCAAGAGGTAGTCACCGGAAATGGTCTTCCAACAATCTCGAAGGAGCTCCCAGAGATGCTTAGCACTTGTTGGCCCTTTTGTCTTCACTCTGCGGTCCAGCTCACCCCAAACCATCTCGACTGGGTTCTGGTCTGGTGACTGTGGAGGCCAGGTCATCTGGCGTAACACCCCATCACTCTCCTTCTTGGTCAAATAGCCCTTACACAGCCTGGAGGAGTGTTTGGGGTCATTGTCCTGTTGAAAAATAAATGATGGTCCAACTAAACGCAAACCAGATGGAATAGCATGCCACTGCAAGATGCTGTGATAGCCTTGCTGGTTCAGTATGCCTTCAATTTTGAATAAATCCCCAACAGTGTCACCAGCAAAGCACCCCCACACCATCACACCTCCTCCTCCATGCTTCACGGTGGGAACCAGGCATGTAGAGTCCATCCGTTCACCTTTTCTGTGTCGCACAAAGACATGGTGGTTGGAACCGAAGATCTCAAATTTGGACTCATCAGACCAAAGCACAGATTTCCACTGGTCTAATGTCCATTCCTTGTGTTCTTTATCCCAAACAAGTCTCTTCTGCTTGCTGCCTGTCCTTAGCAGTGGTTTCCTAGCAGCTATTTTACCATGAAGCCCTCCCTCCTTCCCTGTAGGTGGTAATTTATGTGTAATGTTCTGTAATGTTTATTATATATATTACTGTATGTGCTGTGTTTGCTATGCCTCTACTCATACTGTGTCTGTATATGCTGTGTAATTAGTTCAGGATTAGAAATGGTTAATCCAGGGGGCTGGCAAGCAGCCTCAAGGGAAGCAGGAAGCTCCTGCTTCCAGCAGAGCCCAGGCAGACATGCCCATGGCAGGACGTGCTACACGGCTGGGAGCTAGCCAGAATCCGGGAAGGGACTTGTCTGCCAGTGGACTTGTGTCGACCCGCCACCACAATTGTGGATTACCAGGGCAATGGGGTACTCAGAGCCGAGCCCATGGAAGTCTATGGGGTTTTGTCACAGGTAGCTGTGGCTCGGTCTGTGGCCCTGGCGGTCTGGCGTATGTTGGGGGAATATTTACAGGGGATAGATTTATATACAGTTCGTGACGCCACCTGTAGTTTTCTGGTAATTTGTACCAGCGCTGCTGTAGATCTCTGAGGGGATGGTGAGGCAGCTAGATGTCGGGTCCCCTACAGGTGGGACTCTTCCCTCAGGTCGATAGTTAGGTAGGGATTGTGCAGGCATGCAATTAATAACTCAGTCTCACACAGTCAGCGTCTTTCCATACCTTTACTTGTAAGATGGTAAGGCAGGTCCCAGGGAGGCTGATGGGGTTGATGGAGGATGAGCTTTGAGGCAACGGTTAAGCAAGTTAGGGGCCTCCTTTACTGTCCAATGATGATGAGTGCAACCAGCCTGAAGCGTAGTTCCCTCTATTAACTCCAGCTATTCCAAAGCTGTTCTGCCCGGTCAGTTTTGTGGTCGGAGCCTTCCTGTGAGGAAGCTGAATTCCTGTCTTGTCCTGCAGAGACTCAAGGTCCTCACTTCCCCTGACCCCAGTTACGTACTAACTCTTCAGGGCTACTCGCCACGACCTAAGGTCCGGTAAGTCTCTGGTTTTCTTACCACTATGCTTGAAGCTAATAGTGATCCTTCGGTCCCCAGTGACCGGTAGCAATGTGCAGGTATCCTTGACCTATGGCACTTCTCTGTTCTCTTCCACTTTGCCCTTCGATTTGCTCACACTCTTAATAGATATCTCAGTCTGTCTTCAGTGGGGCACAGCTCTAACTAGGCTGAGGTGAACTAGGCCACCTGTACTAGCCTCCACTTTCTGAACTGCTAACAGGCTCAGACTGAACACGTCTGCTCTGTCCAAGGACAGGAATCTGACTGAATGAATCACTCCCCTCCACACCCCTGCTGGGTGTGTCCGAAGTGTACGTGATGTCATGAAGAGCCCTTAACTGTTACCTCTCCACTCATCCTCCTGGTATGGTGTACCAGGGCTACACATTCCCCCATGGTAAACGACAGCACTCCCGGGCTGTAAAATACAAAGAGACATTTTGTTTATGCATGAAAACATCAACATTAAACATTAATTCGTCCCATCCGGGAGGTAAGGATGTCTTGAACGTTGCAAATAAAACAGTAAATATAGAAAAATACAAAAAGTATTAAGGCATCAAAACATTCAATAAATACTCAGTATTCTTGTGAAGGACCCGCACCAAACCTTCAACGTGGGTCCTGGGTGGGCTGCAGGACATCGAATGCAGACCTCACTCAGTGCCTCACCACACGGGTTTTTATGTTCAGAGGTAAGTCAAGGCTTCGTGTGAAACCATTAAAAGGCACCTTAGTGCAACTATTTACAGGATACAGTTTTTGGGCTGGCTCAGTCCTCAGCCTCTGAGTCCATTATAAGACATAATAGGGAAAAACACATATATATATAGACTTTTTACAATATTCACATTAATTCGTTATAATCACTGCTGATATCTAATGGGTAACTTCCCTTTGGTGGTTCGCTCTGATCTACGTGGTGTAGCTTCAGGTATATCAAGTTGCGATCTGTCTGCACTGCGTAACGGCAAACTATAGAACTGCCTCAATCTTTCTATGGATCTGGCAAGCGTACTGATGGCTGGGCGGTGTGAGTCAGCTTCACCAGGGGATCCCATAGTATGGGGCGCTGCTTCAGATGATCCTTCTTGAGATTCCACAGGTTGAGGTGTTGCTGGAATGGGTAACTCCTGAACGGGCTCGACTGGCACCACGGGCACAACTGGAGGTAAAACTTCCTCTTGTGGCTGATAAAACTGCAACACTGGAACTATTACAGCATCTCCCAGTCGGGGCCAATCCGCAGGAAAATCTCCCAGATCCGTGTGTATGACCTCTTCCTTTCTTTCTCCTTGATTGATGACAGGGTTCTTTTCACAACGCTTTAAGGGTTCTGGACACAATTTCAAATGGTCTCTGGACACAGTGGTTGTTGTTCTTCCTCCGTCCTTACTGACGACACAAACTTTTCTGTTGTCATATTTAGAATCTTGTATGACGTAGGGTTCTTGCTCCCACTGGTTATCCAATTTGTGCATCTTCCTTTTTCTTTTTAATACTACCTCTCCAGGCATCAAAGGCTTGGCAGGAGCATTTCGGTTGTAAACATCTTCCTGTTTTCCCCGTGCCTTGTTGAGACTTTCCTCCACGCAGACTTGCACTCTTCTGTATTGCTCTTGCCGATTGATGTCCCAGCTTTCAACGGCGTCGTCTGCCTCCGGTTCTACCACTCCAAGTTCTAGATCCATTGGTAGTCTTCCAGGCCTTGCTCTCATAAGATAGGCTGGAGTGCAGTTAGTGGAACTGACAGGTATATGGTTATACAAGTCAACCAAATCAGGTAGTAAGTCCGGCCATCGATTTCTGTCTTCCAACGGTATGGATCTCAACAAATCAAGGACGATATGGTTCATTTTCTCGCAAAGACCGTTGGTTTGAGGGTGATATGGTGTTGTTCTAATTTTCTTACACCCATACATGTGACAGAATTCCTTGAATAGATCGGCTTCGAAAGCAGGTCCCTGATCGGTTAATACTTGCTCCGGATACCCATGCGGTCTGCAGAAGTTTGCTTGAAAGGTTTTCGCTGCCGTCACTGCGGTCTGGTCCTTAACTGGAACAACCACCAGAAATCTGGAGTAATGGTCCACCATGGTCAAGGCGTATGAGTATCCAGATCTACTTGGCGACAGTTTGACGTGGTCCAGGGCCACAATCTCCAGGGGACGAGTCGTCCGGATAGGTTGCAGGGGTGCATTTTTAACTACCGTAGTCCTTTCTTCTGAGACCACAGGGTCCACAGTTCCGACACCACCTCTCGACGGAGCTGCGCATCCCTACCCAGTAGAACCGGCATCTCAACAGGGTCTCCAGCTTTCTCCAGCCAAAGTGTCCTGCTTGATCGTGGTACGCTTCCAACACCATTGGGACGTCTGCCTTGGGGACCACGATTTGCCAGACCATCTCATGGGTTCTGGGGTTGACGTATCTCCTGCACAACTTCTCACGGTATAGGAACAACCTGCTTTTCTCGTTCCACAGGAGCTTTGCTGACATAGGTGCATCCTTTTCCAAGGAGGAACCTTCCTGTTTTAACAACTCCTTGATGCGGCTGACCACTGGATCGCTGTCCTGAGTCTCTTTCCAACTGTGATGGGGTAAAGGATTCAATGTTGCACCACACTGCTTTCTGTTGACTCGATGCTCGTGGACTACCCCATTTCGATGGAACGCAGGTAGCTCAATTTCTTCCAGGTCGTCCGATTCTTCTTCCGTGTCAGAGTCATGCGGCCTTCGGGACAACGCGTCAGCATTAGCATTCTTTCGACCTGCCCTGTACTTGATAGTAAAATGGTAATTGGACAACCGAGCCATCCATCGCTGCTCCATGGCACCCAGCTTGGCGGTTTCCAGGTGCGTTAAGGGGTTGTTATCTGTAAACGCAGTGAACCGATTGGAGGCCAGATAGTGCTTAAATCTTTCAGTAATGGCCCAGACCAGCGCCAGAAACTCCAGCTTGAAGCTGCTATAATTTTCCGGATTCCTCTCAGTTGGCCTGAGTTTTCTGCTGGCATATGCGATGACTTTTTCTTGGCCATTCTGCTTCTGACTGAGAACTGCTCCCAAACCTTCATTACTGGCGTCGGTGTACAACAGGAACGGTTGGCTGTAATCAGGATAGGTTAAGATCTCATCACCGTAAGGATTTCTTTCATCTTTTGGAATGCTTCAGCCTGTTCTTTACCCCAATTAAAGGGAGGGTTTCTGCTCTTTAGGGATTGTCCTACTAGGAGGTCCTGTAAAGGAGCTGCCTTCTTCGTGTAATCTTTCACGAACCTTCTGTAGTAACCCGTTAGTCCCAGGAACTGTCGCACTTCCTTAAGGTTCTTCGGCTCCGGCCACTTCTGGATGGCAGTGACTTTCTCTGGGTCTGGCGCTACTCCTTCCGAACTGACGATGTGCCCCAAGTATTGTACCTTCTGTTTGAGTAGATGGCATTTTGAGGGTTTCAACTTCATCCCGTACCTGGACAGGGACTCGAATACTTCTGCCAGGTGTTTCAGATGGTCCTCATATGTCTTGGAATACACGATAACGTCGTCTAGGTATAGCAGCACGGTTTCAAAATTGAGATGTCCCAGACAATTTTCCATCACTCTCTGAAATGTTCCTGGGGCACTGCTGAGCCCAAACGGCATTCTGTCGAACTCACAGAGCCCCATTGGGGTGGTGAAAGCCGTTTTCTCACGATCCTCCTCAGCCACAGCCACTTGCCAGTAACCACTAGTCAGATCGAGGGTAGAAAAGTAGTTAGCCGTTTTCAGAGCAGCTAATGATTCCTCTATACGTGGTAACGGGTATGCATCCTTGTGTGTTATGCGGTTCACCTGCCTGTAATCCACACACATTCTCATACTACCATCTTTCTTTTTAACCAGAACTAGAGGGGCTGCCCAGGGCTACAACTATCCCTTATCACCCCGGCTTTCTTCATATCATTCAACATTTCTTTAGCCTTCTGATAATGAGCTGGAGGTATGGGCTATACCGCTCTTTGATGGGGAGGATGTACTGCCTGTAGGGATATGATGTTGTACTCCCTTAATTGTCCCAAAATCAAGTGGATTTTTGCTAAACACTTGGGCGTACTCTTGCACCACCCGTAATACCCCTTGCTTCTGGTGAGCGGGAGTGGTGTCCGTCCCAACATGGAGTTGCTGACACCATTCCGCCACCTGAGTTGCTGGGTCATTATCCTCCGCTATTTGTACAGGAGTCTAAGGACTCAGCCGGGAGAATAGAATTATTGTCGACAGCATGTAGTTTAGCAATGGTTGCATAACGGGGTAAAGTTTACCTCATCATCTCCCCAATTGAGAAGCCGTACCGGTACTCTTCCAATTCACCACTTCTATACTCCTCTAGCAGTCATAAGTGTAGGTCTATGTTCTGAATGGTGGGGTTCTACTACAGCTTGATAATTCTGTCCTCTCAGACCTATGGCTGCCCTGCACCAGATGATCATTTCACTCATTGGGGGTATCACAATAGGATCCGAGTCAGTGACCCGTACATTACCAATTTCGCCGTCGGTAAGCTTCGCTTGCTGCTGACACACCAGGGCCCGGATCTCTCTTTGGATTACTCCTCTCTGCTTGGTCGGGCAATCTCAGCGAGCTGTTGGAGTAAGAAACACAACTTCTCCCAAACAATTACCGATAATGTTAGTACCCAAAATTATATTTAAACCGTTCTCCTCATTTACAGTCTTTACTACCAGAAAGCCCTGGTCTTTCAACTCCTCTCTGCCCACCTTTACATCTACACATTTTGTTCCGAGTACTTCTACAGGAAGACCATTAGAAGCATACACGGTAAAGTAAGGCTCGGAGGTTTAAGACTGTCCATTGACCAGTACTTGGTATATAGGGCATTCAGTATTAGGGTCACCTGCGACCAGTGTCTAACAATGCTGGAACAGCAATACCATCTAGAATAATAGACAGGTAGGGTCGCCCGCCCACATACCTGCGGCTCCAGTCTAGGGGGCCCTGACGGGTATTCTCCTGGGTGTTGGCCTCGGACCCAGGGTTCTGCCCGTTTAAAGGACACTGTGGAGACATATGACCTTTCGGTTGCATCGTAAACAGATGATCTCTCGACGAGGAGGGTGCTGATCAGAGGTCGCTCCTGGGGGGTGGCGTTGTCCTCCTCCGGGGGGGCGACGTCTTCTTTCTTCTCCGGTGCATCCACGGACGTCTTCTGGGCATCAGCTAACAAGATCTTTCCTTCCTCCTCTTTCCGCAGCTGCAGGGCACTCATTACAGCAGCCAGATTTTAGTCAGCTGGCGCACCTCTGGAGCGCAGACAGTCCAATTCACTAGGAGGTGTCACCTGCGCTTTGGCTTCAGCCACTAGCGGGGAAAAGGGGGGTTACTGCCGGTTCCAAAGTGACTTCAGCCTGATGATGTTGGGTTGCCACCAGGGGGCCGCAGCCCTTTTATTGCCATGTCTTTTAGGGCATCAAAGGTAGCATCCGGATGATCTAAGGACCACCAATTTACAGTTCTGCGTTCCTCTTGGGATCTCATCCCTGTATAAAATTGTTCTTTCAGCATTTATTCTCATCGATAGCATTTAAATTGTTAATCTGCTTGAGGGCTCTCGGGCTCCCTGTAGTCGGCAAGCGTAGTCCCGGATGCTGTCACCTGGGCTGTTGTGAACAGTGATAGAAGGCCATCCGGAGATCCGTTTCTGTGTGGTCTTCAAATATGGCATGTAGCTTAAGGAAGATCGCAGGGTACCGACTCCTGATCAACGGTATCCCAAGTCTCCACTTCCCTCTCAGCAGCGCCAGTTAGCTGCCCTATTAGCACAGCAGCTTTTTGTCTCTCAGGCATGAGTACATTTCTAGGATGCTGCATAACTTCCGCTTGAAACCTGCTAATGTGCCTGGCTCACCGCTGTACTGGGGAAGCCATTTCGCCCCAGGCATATATGGGAGCGTTAGTGGCATGATCGGGACTACCGGACTGGGTGCAGGGCCTGCGCCCCCATCTGACGCTACAATACCAGACGGTGCGGGATTGGGGACTCCGGCTGGGGCCGCACTGTCAGCCGGTTTTTTGTGACATCTTAGCGCCCCCTTGGTTAAACGGAGCCTACCGATTTCAGACGCTGCTATTTCACAGGCACCGCAGTGGGGAACAGGACCTTCGTCGCAGGCGCTCTGATTCAGAGCGTTCACTTCCTGTTGCAGGACCTGCCGATGAGTCAGAGCCGGGGGCGTGTCCAAGACTCTGCGCACTCTTTCAGGTACGCCCACCTTCTTCTCCAGCGCCTTAGGGCGCGAATCTGGCGGCAAATATGGCGGTATTTGGCGCCAAACAAAAAGCAACAGTCTTTTTCACCAAAACACTCCACAGGCACACAGGGCTCGCAATGCTGCAAGTTTCGTATCCTGTTCGTGACGCCAAATTGTATCGACCCGCCACCACAATTGTGGATTACCAGGGCAATGGGGTACTCAAGCCGAGCCCATGGAAGTCTATGGGTTTTGTCACAGGTAGCTGTGGCTCGGTCTGTGGCCCTGGCGGTCTGGCGTATGTTGGGGGAATATTACGGGTGGATAGATTTATATACAGTTCGTGAGCCACCTGTAGTTTTCTGGTAATTTGTACCAGCGCTGCTGTAGATCTCTGAGGGGATGGTGAGGCAGCTAGATGTCGGGTCCCCTACAGGTGGGACTCTTCCCTCAGGTCGATAGTTAGGTAGGGATTGTGCAGGCATGCAATTAATAACTCAGTCTCACACAGTCAGCGTCTTTCCATACCTTTAACTTGTAAGATGGTAAGGCAGGTCCCAGGGAGGCTGATGGGGTTGATGGGGATGAGCTTTGAGGCAACGGTTAAGCAAGTTAGGGGCCTCCTTTACTGTCAATGATGATGAGTGCAACCAGCCTGAAGCGTAGTTCCCTCTATTAACTCCAGCTATTCCAAAAGCTGTTCTGCCCGGTCAGTTTTGTTGGTCGGAGCCTTCCTGTGAGGAAGCTGAATTCCTGTCTTGTCCTGCAGAGACTCAAGGTCCTCACTTCCCCTGACCCAGTTACGTACTAACTCTTCAGGGCTACTCGCCCGACCTAAGGTCCGTAAAGTCTCTGGTTTTCTTACCACTATGCTTGAAGCTAATAGTGATCCTTCGGTCCCCAGTGACCGGTAGCAATGTGCAGGTATCCTTGACCTATGGCACTTCTCTGTTCTCTTCCACTTTGCCTTCGATTTGCTCACACTCTTAAATAGATACTCAGTCTGTCTTCCAGTGGGGCACAGCTCTAACTAGGCTGAGGTGAACTAGGCCACCGTACTAGCCTCCACTTTCTGAACTGCTAACAGGCTCAGACTGAACACGTCTGCTCTGTCCAAGGACAGGAATCTGACTGAATGAATCACTCCCCTCCACACCCTGCTGGGTGGTCCGAAGTGTACGTGATGTCATGAAGAGCCCTTAACTGTTACCTCTCCACTCATCCTCCTGGTATGGTGTACCAGGGCTACACAGACTGTCCGGCAGCAGGCACAGGGACTGGATGTGTGCCCCACCAGAGACTTTTCGCTCCAGAGAGCCTACTGCAATTTATTGCCTGGTCTGCTGCAGCCATTGCTGAACATAGGGACAGCTTGAGAATTGTACTTCTTTTCTTCATTACCTTTATTAAATACAAGTTGCCACTGTTGGGCCTACAATGGTAATGTGTGGTGCATCCATTCCAGCATGGAGAGGAGCCAGATGTCTGAGGTAAACCCACGGTGACCTGGGGCTGGGAGTGGAACTGTCTTTTTATGTGCAAGGGGACAGGGTGTGGACTGAGTCTGCTTAGTGAACTCGCCGCGGCTACCACACCTTGCCCCTTGTTACATAATAATGGGTGTTAGTTAGTCTGACTATAGAGAAGGCCCATTGGTAAAGATTGCCATGCACATGTTGATATCTCATGGCCACTCAGGCAACTGTCAGTCATAGAATTATTACCTATTTAGTGGATAGCTGATAATTTATATTTTTTTAGTACAAAAACAACAATATAAAATTACTGGCATATAAAACAATCTATAAATTCAAAATCATACAAAGATGGCACAAAAAGTAGTGAGGAAGCAAGTTTATTGTGTTTCTCACAATGAAAGCAGAAATATCACCAGCAAAAAAGCTGTCAAAGTAGGATCGGCAGTCGTATGTAGTACCAGCAGAAATGCACAGAACTATACAGTAGGGCACAGGATGGCATAGAAACAAAAGTAAATTGCTAGAAATCATTAAGTAACTTAAGACGTTTTTTCAGATACAAGGAGCCAAACTACTTAGTATCTTGGTAAGTTAATATTAAAACAGATACAGAATTCCCCCCAAAATAATTTACGTGTCCTCATTTAGCCCAATTCATACGTCTAAATTAATTTAATTCAATTGTCTACATGTTTTTCCCCCTCTACAGTCTGGGGTCATCAGGAGACATTGGTCGAAAAAAGAATTATCATCATTCCATAAGTACGGATGATGTACAATGGTGCATGGATGGCTGGAAGAAGCAAACGCTACTTAGTATCTTGGTGGCTAATATTAAAACAGATACAGAAAACTTCCAGAATAAATAACATGTATCCCTTATTTCGCCCAATCCATATGTCCTGCACTATATGTCTCCCGCTCTACGTTCTGGAGTCATTAGGAGACATTGGTTGGGTGAAAAATCGTCATTGCATATGTAGTGATGACGTACAATGGTGCATGGATGGTAGGAAAACATGATGTCTGCTGAATGATCGTCCGGTCTTTAGGTACAGTGTCTTTGTGTATGGTCAGCTATAGGGAAGTGCTCCGCCACTTCCCTGATTAAACATGCTGGAGGGGCGGCATTTTTTCTATGTGTCTTTGGCTCTAGAACACCATGTCCAGCCCCAAATAACCCCTCACATTATAATAACTCATGTACAAGTTGGCTACTTTTAAAACTTTTCAGAAAATTTTTTTACACCAGTACAGTGAGAGCTCAACACACCAGCATATCTGCTTTTCCATAGGGACTAGATAGGCAGGTGAGTTCCCGGATTGCCAGGCTGACTGGTGGGATACATGATGTCTGCTGAACCGACCATCCAGTCTACAGCTACAGTGTCTCTGTGTGATGGCCAGCTATAGGGAAGTGCTCCGCCACTTCCCTGATTGAACACGCTGGAGGGGCGCCATTTTTCCTTTGTGTCTTTTGTCTCCAGAACATTTTTTCCTGCCTCCAAATAATCTCTCACATTATAATTCTCTCATGTACATTATGGCTACTTTTAACTTTTTTAGAAAAAGTTTTACACCATTACAGTGAAGCTCAGCACACCAGCAAATCGGCTTTTCCACAGGGATTAGATAGTCATGTCAGTTCCCAGGATGCCCAGCTTACTGGTGAGTAGTGTTGAGCATTCCGATACGCAAGTATCGGGTATCGGGCCGATATTCACTGTATCGGAATTCCGATACTTAGTTCCGATATTTTTCCATATATCATATACCGGAAAACGGAAGTTCCCATAATTCTTTGAGAGGCAATGTGGATTATAGTCAGCCAATGAGGAATCCTAAGAAGTGGGCACATCCTGTACTGCTGCGGTCATGTTAACTAATGGCATGGCTGTGATTGGATGCTGAAATGATGCCCCAGAATGCACTATAAAAGGCGCCGCCGCCATTTTAGCGTCACTGTGCTGTGAACTCAGTTAGGGAAAGAAGCGCTGCTCTGCTGACTTGAGGGACGTTAGAGATTGCGATTTAGTTGTACTGTGCTTTAGGCAGGTAGTTTACCAATGGCTGTGTAAAGCTTCCTTTTGCCTTCAAGTGTTGTTTTAAACAGCTCTGCAAGGTGTGTGTGAGTGCAGGTGACGCTGCAGTTTTGCTCTGCATGCAACGCTGTCTGTAGGCATCTGCACGTGTACTGACAGACCTTCTTTTTTTTCTTCAGTGTAAATTCTTGCTGCTCCATGTAAATTGAAATAAAAAGTGTGACGCGCTTACCATCCGTATCCAATACATTGGTTGCAAACACATAGAAGTACAGAAAGGGCCTTTCACAGATAGTGAACAGTTGTGTTTTCAGTGTTCACTGCGTCTGTGATTTTTTTTTTTGAGTGCAGATCACGCTCCAGTTACTTCAACTAATGCTGCGTGTACTCGCTGAGTGTCTGTCACTGGCTCAACCTTGTAATTTTTCAAAAATGCTGCTGCTTTAATACTATTTTAAATTTACAAAAATCTATAGTGTACGCTCTCCATCAAATACAATACATTGCTTGCAAACTTAATAGAAGTCCACAAAAAGGCCTTTCACAGCAAGTGAACAATTGTGTTTCAGTGTTCACTGTAGTCTGAGGTTTAATTTTTTTGTAGGAGTGTAGATCCCGCTCCACTTCAAACCACCGCAGCGTGTACCCTTTTCTGATGTCTGTCACTGCTCATCCTTGTAATTTTTCAAAATTGCTGCTGCTTTATTCTATTTTAAATTTTACAAAAATCTATATAGTGTGACGCTCTTCCACAAAATACAATACATTGCTTGCAAACATAAAAAGAAGTCCACAAAAAGGCCTTTCACAGCAAGTGAACAGTTGTGTTTCAGTGTTCACTCTAGTCTGAGGTTTAATTTTTTTTGTAGGGTGTAGATCCCGCTCCACTTCCCAACCACCGCAGCGTGGGACTCTGCTGATGTGTCTGTCACTGGCTCATCCTTGTAATTTTTCAAAAATTGCTGCTGCTTTATTCTATTTTAAAATTTACAAAAAAACTATTAGTGTGACGCTCTTCCATCAAAATACAATACATTGCTTGCAAACTTAATAGAAGTCCACAAAAAGGCCTTTCACAGCAAGTGAACAGTTGTGTTTCAGTGTTCACTGTAGTCTGAGGTTTAATTTTTTTGTAGGAGTGTAGATCCCGCTCCACTTCAACCACCGCAGCGTGTACTCTGCTGAGTGTCTGTCACTGGCTCATCCTTGTAATTTTTTCAAAAATTGCTGCTGCTTTATTCTATTTTAAATTTACAAAAATCTATTAGTGTGACGCTCTTCCATCAAAATACAATACATTGCTTGCAAACTTAATAGAAGTCCACAAAAAGGCCTTTCACAGCAAGTGAACAGTTTGTGTTTCAGTGTTCACTCTAGTCTGAGGTTTAATTTTTTTGTAGGAGTGTAGATTTCCCCCTCCACTTCAACCACCGCAGCATGTACTCTGCTGAGGTCTGTCACTGGCTCATCCTTGTAATTTTTCAAAATTGCTGCTGCTTTATTCTATTTTAAATTTACAAAAATCTATTAGTGTGACGCTCTTCCATCAAAATACAATACATTGCTTGCAAACTTAATAGAAGTCCACAAAAAGGCCTTTCACAGCAAGTGAACAGTTGTGTTTCAGTGTTCACTGTTTGTCTGAGGTTTAATTTTTTTTGTAGGAGTGTAGATCCCGCTCCACTTCAACCACCGCAGCGTGTACTCTGCTGAGTGTCTGTCACTGGCTCATCCTTGTAATTTTTCAAAAATTGCTGCTGCTTTCTTCTATTTTAAATTTACAAAAATCTATTAGTGTGACGCTCTTCCATCAAATACAATACATTGCTTGCAAACTTAATAGAAGTCCACAAAAAGGCCTTTCACAGCAAGTGAACAGTTGTGTTTCATGTTCACTGTAGTCTGAGGTTTAATTTTTTTGTAGGAGTGTAGATCCCGCTCCACTTCAACACCGCAGCGTGTACTCTGCTGAGTGTCTGTCACTGGCTCATCCTTGTAATTTTTAAAAAATTGTCTGTGCTTTATTTATTTTAAAATTTTTCAAAAAATCTATTAGTCTGACGCTCTTCCATCAAAAACAATACATTGCTTGCAAACTTAATAGAAGTCCACAAAAAGGCCTTTCACAGCAAGGAACAGTTGTGTTTCAGTGTTCACTCTAGTCTGAGCTTTAATTTTTTTGTAGAGTGTAGATCCCGCTCCACTTACTTCAACCACCGTTGCGTGTACTCTGCTGAGTGTCTGTCACTGGCTCATCCTTGTAATTTTTCAAAAATTGCTGCTGCTTTATTCTATTTTAAATTTAGAAAAATCTATTAGTGTGACGCTCTTCCAAGGACAGCGTTTGTTGGCCAGTTGTGAGTCTGCAGCACATGGTTGATTTCATGCTGCACTGCCTGAGAAACGACCGCCGCATCGGCCACATTCTCACCAACGTCAGATTATTGGGTGTACACCCTCCTAGACCCTCGCTACCGGACAACTTACAAAGCCTCATCACTACCGTTGAACCGGGACCGTAAAATGCTGGAGGACCAAGACACACTGTTGAAATCAAATGTTCTTCATTCCAGCCGAGAGCGCTGCTGCTGCTCCCTGCTTTTACAAAGCAGCTCTGTGCGTCGAGGCATTGTAGACCCCTCTGCAACAAGAGGGAGCACAAGCAGCGCCTCTGCACAGGGCAAGAGCTGTATGTTACCAAATGTGGCGAAGTTTTGTGACAGCGCCCCCCAAGGTGTACACCATAGTGTGGGAAATCTAGTTAATTTTGGTGATTAGTTCACCATGAACTAGTTCACTGAAAAGATTATTCAAAAGATTAGTTCATTTAGTTCAGTTTTTCTCCACCCTATCTGTGAGGAGCTGATAGGAAATGCATCATGTGACCTCTGAACTAAATGAACTAGATGAACTGCTGAACAAAATGTTCTATTGAGAATGACTCAGGACAGCCTAGTTCAATCTGATGCCTCTGACTGAGCCCAGCAGTGCCACATAATGATTGTGTATGAGGGGGTGAGAAGCAGTTCAGCACCACCTTTTAAGAACAGAACAGGGGTCAGGGGTTAAAGATTTTAGCAAGACGATCTTCTAGGTAGAGGCATAAAACTACACACAGAAACACTCTCTCATACACACATATGAGCTGTGTCTGTGTACTGTGTGTGCAATTTCATTTTTAATAATATTATTATTACTGTTATATTTGTATTTGTTGTGGTATGCCTTGGAGGTGCTGGCTTGCCCTGCTGCCAGTGTATTATCTGAGCGCGTCTTTAGTGCTGCAGGTGGTGTACTAACAGACCGTCGCATGCGACTATCCTCAGACAATGTAACCGGCTTATTTTTCTGAAAATGAACAAGGCATGGGATCTCACCTGAATTTGCCTGTCCGTTTTCAGATTAAATAACTGTTTGCCAACGTTTTCCAAGTCTCCTGTTATGTTCATCTTTCTACCACCTGAACTCTACTCCCTGGGCTACAACACTGCCAGTCACAGGGGAGTGATCATTTACAAAACCAAATGTTATCCCCAACAAATAGTAGCGCAACGACTCCAGTGCCCACTTTATCGCCAGGCACTCTCTCTCTACAATGCTGTCTCTGTTTTTTGATGGAGTAAGTTTTCGACTCAGGAAACTAATGGGATGCTCCTCCCCGTTAAGCTCCAGTCCTGAGACAACACGGCACCCAGACCTACCTCTGACGCATCAGTCTGGACAATGAATTCTCTTTTGAACTCGGGTGTGCTCAAAACTGGTGACCCACACAGTGCCCCTTTTATTGCCCCTGTTGATGACCCCTTGCTGATTTTATTAACCGGCTCCAACAGATCCATGGTATTCTCTCAAACTGGACCTCTAAAATTTTTAATGGCACCAAGGGACTCACTAAATGAGGCTGAGGACTGTGTACCTGGCGCATGCGACAAGAGTTTACAATACCGTTTAACTTCTTGATAGACCCCCAGCCAGTAAAACCGTTGTATAATTCTGTGTAGGGTTTTCTTTGGCACAAATGTCACCCTAGTACATGCGCATGCGCTAAGTCCATTACCAACCCCGATATGACTGCGGCAGCAGCAATTGCTAAAAAATTTCAACATGTATTTTATAAACCTGATACAGCAAATCTTGGTTCAGCTCTAATTGTTGAAATACTGTAGCTGCCCCGGGGTGTTGGGGTTCCCCATTGACAACCAGTAAATTTTCACGGCTAGACTCCACGTAGGGGCCGCGGAGTCGCGCCTTAACAAAATTTGTCACCTGTCACATTTAAGTATTACAATCAGGTCCCGGTGTCAAATCTTCCATCTCCCCAACTAACACTTCGAATAGGAGAGGTGTTTTCCTACTCCACCGAAGGCAAAGGTAATACTGCCCACTGCACACATGTGTTATGCATAGTGAGACTGATAGTAGCCAACAAAGTAGCTAACAAAGGCCACTTGTGATCACCCTATCAGCGTAGGAACAATGCTACTCAAAAGATCTTCCATGATCCTGGACAAAATCTTGATATAATGGTCAATGAGTGAGAATGTACGATAGGATCCAGGCAGATGTGAAGGTTTGTTTGGTTTTAGTAGCAACTTCATGTGTGACATGTTTGAATGGCTGGGCAACCCTCCTGTCTCCAATATATGATTGAAGGTGCGTACCAATGTGGAAGGGATATCCTCACTCAATAATTTTAATAATTTGGCTGTAAACCCGTCAGGTCCTGGAGCTTCCCGTATTTAAAGTAACTTATCGCCGCTGTCACTTCCGTCACCTCAATTTGTTTTTTTTAAGAGGAGAAGCTGATAGTTTGTGATGGATGTAACCGTATTCCATCTACAAAGGTGTTACCCTCCGCACTATCCGTATGTTCCACCTATATAAGTCTGAGTAGTATTCTTGTAGAATGGTGTTTTATGGTTCGAGGGTCTGTGTTCATGATCCCATGTTTATTCGTTAACGCTGTAATATGTTTGATGACGAATGTGATTTCCTTTCGCTAGTCGTGCTAATAGTCTCCTCATTTGCTACCATAACGATATACATCGGCTCTATAATTGTTATTACTGCTTCTCTCTTGTCGATATACCCATACGTGTAAGTCAGCCTTAGCCTGCTTACATCTATTTTTAACCTGTGTTGATGAACTTGTCTTGTTTGCCGTGTACCTATCGCGTAATATCCTGCTAGCCTGCGAGTAGTTTGTCGCCATCTTCTTTTTTAGCGTTGTCTGATAACCTATTAGTTTCCCGCGCATTACTCCCTTCCCTGCTGCCCATAAAAGTTCCGGCCTATCCCTAGTATCTCCATTATCCCTTACATATTAAAAACACCATTGCTTCACGTGATGTCGAAACTTCTCATCCATTAACAAATAGGTCGGGAAGCGCCAAGTTTGGTTTGGCCCCATCTGCACCATATCTGGCAGGGTCACTGATACGGGCGCGTGGTCATATATAGCTACGTTGTGCACATCTGCCTCTTCCACTCCCCTTAATAGCTCCTGTGCTAGCAATATATAATCTATTCTGGACCAAGAGTCATGTGGCGCGAATAGAATGAATATTCACTGCCATCTGGGTTCAGGTGTGTCCAAATGTCTACAAAGTTACTCGTGTCTAGCAAGGGTTATTATAAACGTGTGTCATGTGATCGCACATTCATTCGCATCGACCTACAGTTCTTCACTGGTTCGATTCACCATATTTAAGTCACCACCGTGGGTGGTTTTAATGCTCTCCTATCGCCTGATATGCTTGGATACCTGGGATAAATTCAGGAACGTCTCCAAACGTGCTTGTTTTGTTGCGCATAGGTGGAATTTTTATACAGTAAATGATTACTGCTGTCTTATTTTTTGCGTCCCAAGGGCAGAATAAGTCTGCGTAACGTTACATTTTACAGACACTCATATAATAGACACACGCTACCCTAACCGTGACACAAGGAAGGTATTGTTGTGGGATAAAAGCCGCCATTTTAGCGTCACTGTGCTGTTAATTCAGTTTGGGACAGAACGCTGCTCTGCTGACTCTGAGGGACAGTTAGAGATTGCGATTTTGTGTACTGTGCTTTAGGCAGGCTACTTTACCAACCGCTGTGTACATCTTCCTTTTGCCTTGCAGTGTTTTTTTCACAGCTCTGCAAGGTGTGTGTATGAGTGCAGGTGACGCGCTGCAGTTTGCTCGGCATACAACGCTGTATGTAGGCATCTGCACATGTCACTCTCACACTCTTTTTTTTTTTTTTTCTTTAGTTAATTCTTGCTGCTCCATTCAATTGAAATTATAGTGTGACGTGCTTCCATCCGTATCCAATACATTGGTTGAAAACACTGTAGAAGGACACAAAAAGCCCTTTCACAGCTAAGAGTTGTGTTCACTGTAGTCTGAATTTTAATTTATTCAATTTTGATCACGCTCAAGTTACTTCTTCAAGCAATGCTGCTTGTACTCTGCTGAGCGTGTCTTACTTTCCTCATCCTTGTCATTTTTCTCGAATTGGTGTACATGTACATCAAAGTAGTCTTCATTTTGATCGAAATCAAAGCAGGTACCCGGACACTCTATGGCTGCTTTATACGGTGGACTGTTCCAACATTCAATAAGACTTAAGATGCAATCGGGCACCTTGTCAAGGCCCAATCCTCTTCTCCCTTTGATATAATAATAATAATAATCTTTATTTATATAGCGCCAACATATTCCGCAGCGCTTTGCACTTTAACAGTTTCAAAACACAAGTCATAGGTAACAACGTTAACAATACAATACTTAAAGCAAAATAAGCCGACCCTGCTCGTGAGAGCTTACAATCTACAATGAGTGGGGGAGATACAAAGTACAGGTGTGTATATATAATGGTGCATTTCCAATGATGGTCCAGCCATCTTGAGGGAGTGAGGCATGGATGGAGATAGTGAATGGGCTCCACATACACACTTAAACATAGAACGACTTTGGTTATTGAATGTGATAGGCCACTCTGAACAAATGTGTTTTGAGGAGCGCCTGAAACCAGGCAAATTGTGGATAGTCCTAATTTCTTGTGGTAGAGCATTCCAGAGGATTTGCGCAGCGCGGGAGAAGTCTTGGAGTCGGGATTGGGAGTACGGATTACTGCAGAGGTTAGTCGAAAGTCATTTGCAGAGCGCAGCAGTCGGTTAGGCCGATAGATAGAAATTAGGGAGGAGATGTAGGGGGGTGCTGCACTGTGGAGAGCTTTGTGGGTGAGAACCAGTACTTTGAATTGGATCCTATAATGAATGGGCAGCCAGTGTAAGGACTGGCGAAGAGCGGACGCGTCCGAGTACCGATTAGCCAGATGGATGACCCTGGCTGCTGCATTAAGGATGGACTGGAGAGGGGATAGTCGAGTAATGGGGAGGCCAAGTAATAGAGCATTGCAGTAGTCCAGGCGGGAGTGGATCAATGCTACAGTGAGGGTTTTTGTTGTTTCCATGGTGAGAAAAGGGCGGATTCTAGAGATGTTGTTTAGGTGTAGACGGCAAATATCTAACAAACAGGTCATGCTGGAGAGACTTGCACCTACTACCACTCAGGGTCTTCAGCTCCTTTGTGAGAAACAAATGTTTGGCCAGCCAGTATATCAAATAAAGTTCATGAGAAATGGGAACTGTGGTTGGCTTCACTTTTGGTACTGGGTGCTAATACCAAACCATGGTGTGGCATTCAATGGATATTCCTGGCTGGTTGGAGACAAGCTCATTCCCACAGAAAAGTACCAGAAAGCTAGGGAGATGGTGGCCTCTCTCAACATGAAGGAGTTTGCTCGTTGTCTAGGAGACCGACCACCCCTGCTGTGTACCTTATCAACGTTGTGTTGAAGCTTGCAAGGATTAAGAGGTTACAGTGGTAAGTCTGGTTTTTACTTGTGTATTATAGTTTTTATTGTTTTAAAAAAAATTATCTTAGGAATGTTAAAAAAATTTCTTTTTTTTTTTTTTTAAATACAATGTATCTTATGAATGTTAAATAATTTTTTTTTTATATAAAATAAAATGTATCTTATGAATGTTAAATAACTTTTTTTTTTTTTTTTTTTTTCAGGTATTTGATCTACCGTAGCTAGTTGCTGATCGTTGACTCTACACCCCTCTCCCCAGAATGTTGCTCGGGTTATGGGGAGAAAATCACCGCTATTCCAGACTGTTTTCATGTTAATGTGTCTGGCTCTTACACAGCACACAGCACTTGATGTTAGTTTATCTTTTTCCTAAATTATTTGTTACACTGCCCTTCTCACATTTTATTTGCACTTTTTTTTTTAAGCACAAGTTTTTTTACACTTCCTTGTTCTGTAAGTAGGCTTAATGGTTAAATGTTTTATACTAGATGTAAATATGTAACATGTAAATTTTATATTAAGATTTTGCAAATTATTAGGTCCACACCATCAGGCTCTTTCGTCCCCTCTCCCTCAGAGTAGCGGTAATATATCGGACCCAGGCTCGCCCACACAGTTCCTTGACCACTTCTCTGCCTGGCTGCCGCACTTTCATGTCCTCAGAAGTACCAACCCTTATCCTTGGAGACTTCAACATCCCATTAACAGCCCTACTTCCACACTCAAAACACATTTGTTCAGAGCGGCCTATCACATTCACTAATCAAAGTCATTCTACGTGTAACTGTGTGTGTGTGTAGCCCATTCACTATCTCCATCCATCCCTCACTCCCTGAAAATGGCTAGACCATCATTGTAAATGCACCATTGTATATAAACAACTGTACTTTGTAGCTCCCCCTCCTCATTGTAGATTGTAAGGTCACACGAGCAGGGGCGGCTTATATTGCTTTAATTATTGTATTGTTAACGTTGTCACTTATGACTTGTGTTCTGAAACTGTTAAACTGTAAAGCGCTGCGTAATCTGTTGGCGCTATATAACTAAAGATTCTTATTAAGCGTTCACGGGTCCATGTGGAGGTAGACCGTGACGGCTCCTGCAACGATGTTTCTGAGGAACTGGAGAAGGAGGAGTCAATGTGTACAGACTTGATTCCCGCAATCCTTGTAGTTGCCTGAACACGTACAGCGCCACTCGGAAGATCTGTACCCGGCTCCAATACATTGACCCAATGGGCAGTAAGGGAAAGGTATCGTCCCTGGCCATGGGTACTGGTCCACGCAGCGGTGGTCAGGTGGACATTGCTACTGACGGAGTTTAGTAGCGCATGTTTAATTTTAACCTCAACAACATGCTTTTGCAGACCAGGGACGGCTTGCCTGCTGAAATAAAATCAGCTTGACACATTGTATTGTGTGACTGCCAATGCCATTAAGTTCCGTAAACTGTCAGTCTCCACCAGCCTGAATGACAGCATTTCAAGGGACAGGAGTTTTGCAATGCCAGCATTCAGAGCCTGTGCTCGTGGATGGTTTGCCGAGATTGGGCCTACACCCGATACGCCGCCCACAACCTGACACCCACAGATAAACAAGCCATAAAATCTCTGAAAGATAACCTCAACATTATTATTAAACCAGCAGATAAGGGGGGTGCTATCGTTATTATGAATAAGACCCAATCTATTGCCGAAATTCATAGACAACTGTCAGTTAACCTAACCTACAGACAACTCAATTGTGACCCTACATTTTACATCTGTCAAAAAATTGATCGTATCCTGTCAAAACATCTTTAATTGATCACCATAGACTGTAAGACTATGACATTCCTTAATATTCAATACCCCATCACCCCTGTTTTCTACACACTCCCAAAAATCAACAAAAAACGACATTATCCACCCGCATACCCTAGAGGGATAATTCTCCGTGTTCTACAGTATCACCCAAATGTTTAACATGTTGCCTAATTCCTATGTATATATATTCTTCACCCTATGTATATATTGTATATATTATACATTGTCATTGACTGTAAATTTTTCTATCTCTTCCAGCGACTATTTGATAAAGGCCACTGCGTTGCCCAAAACGTCAGTCAGTAGTCTCATAGCTATTTTCTTTTTTCACATCAAGTGTGCAATAAAAAATTCAAATTTAACCATGACATATGCAGTTAAACTTGTGCAGTGATTCTCTATGTCTATAGTGTACATCTTCAGTGTGTCTTTGTAACTCAACTACGTGTTTTCTCCGCACATGTTTACACATATTTGTGGTATTGAGGTTACTGACACTTTACCTCTTTTTACTTTTTGATTACACAGCTTGCATTTGACATAGCAAATATCATCTGCAAGTGTGTGAAAAAAGGACCACGCAGTGCAAGTCCTGGGAGCGTCCGTTTAGACTTTTGTAAGAGAAATCCGAACAGGTGCCAAAATGGAGGCTACAGGCAACAGAGTATGCAGCCTAACTCTCCCTCCTGTTTGTACCGTTGGGGCAATCGCTTCCTCAGAGCTGCTACCACCACCTTCCTGTTCCTCACGCCATGTTGGGTCTTGGACCTCATCATCTCCACTAACCTCTTCCAACACCTGCTGCTGTTGGGTGGTCTGGCCACCACCATGCTCAACAGAAACTGGCACCTGAGTCTCATCATCATCAGATGCGTTCTGCTGTGTGCTGACCATCGGCACTGTCTCACCCGCCTCTTCAGATTCAGAGAGACACAGCTGTTGCGCATCACTGCATACTCCCTCTTCTTCACATTCCAGAATGCTGCTTGGCTGTGCCCCTGTTTGCAAACCAACAGATTCTGAGAACAGAAGCAGAGACTCAGCTGGCTCCTGTACAGAACTCTCTGACTGACTGGGCAATTTGGCAGGCGGTGAAGAGACAGATGGTTGATCAACAGTGCTGTGTTCCTGAGAGGAGGTGGAAGCAATTGAAGTCGATGCATTGGACCCTGGGCTCCAACACCGCCAGTTGTTGCCTGTAAGTGCTGTTAGCACAGTCAACACTTGCTCCTGTGTTACTGGGGTTGAGTAATGGCAGCTGTTCCCCTGCTGTGTGTATGACAAAAAGTCATGCTGCCTCCACCCTGTCCTCCTCTCATCCCTGGGCTCCAACACCGCCAGTTGTTGCTCGGAAGTAATTGGCACGGGTACTGACTCATGCCCACCCTGGTTACAGCACCACAGCTATTTCCTGGCAGTGTCAACGTAAATTAGCCTCCAATAAGTTGTCCTGTCATTTTGCATTCCGGTTATCCGACTCTATGGTGCCTGCAGTTTAGGTGATTCCTATATGTGCTGTGGGATATGTAAATAAAGGCTCTTTCCGTTGTGAAAATAGGACAAGCACCCACTGTAGGACTGTGTGATTTGGTAACTGCAGACGGCTTGCGGCCTGTCAACTTACATTTTCATGGGTGCCTTATGGTACCCGTCCGAGTTCCAGTACCGTCAGCTGGTTCTCCACAGTGCCTTTGGCCTAGGTACCTCCATCTCGGTATCCGAGTTCCTGCAATGTCTGCTTGTCCTTGGTAGTGCTTTGGAGCACAGGTACCTCCTGCTTAGTAAACCGTGTCCCAGTAACGTCAGCTGGTCCTCGGTTGTGCCATTGGCTCTTTTCCTTCTGCTGCCCCTCCGGGTTCCAGCACAGTCAGCTGGTCCTCGTTACTTGCATTGTCTCTTGTACCTTCTGCTACCCGTTGGGGTTCCAGTGCCGTCAACTGGTTCTCCGCAGTGCCTTTGGCCTAGGTGCCTCCATCTCGGTATCCGAGTTCCTGCAATGTCTGCTTGTCCTTGGTAGTGCTTTGGAGCACAGGTACCTCCTGCTTAGTAACCGTGTCCCAGTAACGTCAGCTGGTCCTCGGTTGTGCCATTGGCTCTTTTCCTTCTGCTGCCCCTCCGGGTTCCAGCACAGTCAGTTGGTCCTCGTTACTTGCATTGGCTCTTGTACCTTCTGCTACCCGTCGGGGTTCCAGTGCCGTCAACTGGTTCTCCGCAGTGCCTTTGGCCTAGGTGCCTCCATCTCGATATCCGAGTTCCAGCAACGTCTGCTGGTCCTTGGTAGTGCTTTGGAGCACAGGTACCTCCTGCTTAGTAACCGTGTCCCAGTAACATCAGCTGGTACAAGGTTGTGCTACAAATACAAGATACAGAACAAGAGACACAAGAACAATAAGCAGAAGATCTAAAAGCAGAAGAACATGAAGTATAAGACCAAAATGAAGAGCAAAATATATGCTCTAAATTATAAGCAGAAGAAGACTAAGCAGTGTATGGGGGTGAGTCCGTTCCTCCTCGTGGTGCCCCTGGTAAATGCCTGATGCTGCAGGCTAAACTGAACACGGACAAATACTGTTGTAATTTAAATCTTTTGTGGCAGCAAGAACGGAACGATGAAAAAATCATACTTTTACAGATTACAAGTACAGGAATCTATGTCACAAATAAGAATATGATGAAGAAGATGAAGGACTATAATATGAAGAAGAATAATGGTTTAAAAAGAACAATATGAGTAATGTTAACAAAAAGATGAAAAGCAAGAAGTTTTAGAAGAAGATAAAGAAGGTGAAGATGAAGAATAATTTGATGACAAAGATGATGCTGCTGAAGATTATGAAGGAGAAAGTGTGGCAAAAGTTAAAAAGGTGAAGAGCATGGAAGTTGTGAAACATACATATTTGCCAAAATAGAAAAAAGGTTAACAACATTGTCAATTTCTTCGTCAATCCGAACGTATCTCCTAAAAAAAAAAAATTAATGCTATTCCATTGGATTGGGTTAAACATCTATGCCTTTAATGTCTCCTCAACCTCCCCCAATACATTCTACATTACTCTTTGTTGTTTTCCTTCATGTACAATTAACCTACAAGGCAAGAATGTTTTTTTTTTAATTTCGATATTTTGTTCCCATAGACTTACATTGGACTTCCGGTATCGGTATCGGGTATCGCCGATATTTTTTGGGTATCGGCGATACCATTCCGATTCCGATACTTTTGGATATCGGAAAGTATCGCTCAACTCTACTGGTGAGTAATCAAAAAATCATAATAAACTGGAAGAAGCAAATACTACTTAGTATCTTGGTAGGCTAATATAAAAACAGATACAGAAAACTTCCAGAATAAATAACATGTATCCCTCATTTCGCCCAATCTATATGTCCTGCACCTACAGTCATGGCCAAAAGTTTTGAGAATGACACAAATATTATATTTTCACATGATCTGCTGCCTCTGGTTTTTAAGTGTGTTTGACAGATGTTTTTATCACAGACAGAAATATAATAATTGCAAACATATGAGTAACAAAAGCTATATATTGACAGCTAGAATGAGTTAATGCAGCAAGTCAATATTTGCAGTGTTGACCCTTCTTCTTCAGGACCTCTGCAATTCTCCCTGGCATGCTCTCAATCAACTTCTGGACCAAATCCTGACTGATAGCAGTCCATTCTTGCACAATCAATGCTTTCATTTTGTCAGAATTTTTAGGTTTTTGTTTGTCCACCCGTCTCTTGATGATTGACCACAAGTTCTCAATGGGATTAAGATCTGGGGAGTTTCCAGGCCATGGACTCAAAATCTCTATGTTTTGTTCCCTGAGCCATTTAGTTATCACCTTTGCTTTATGGCAAGGTGCTCCATCATGCTGGAAAAGGCATTGTTGATCGCCATACTGCTCTTGGAGGGTTGGGAGAAGTTGCTCTTGGAGGACATTCTGGTACCATTCTTTATTCATGGCTGTGTTTTTAGGCAAGACTGTGAGAGAGCCGATTCCTTGGCTGAGAAGCAACCCCACACATGAATGGTTTCAGGATGTTTAACAGTTGGCATGAGACAAGACTGGTGGCAGCGCTCACCTTGTCTTCTCCAAATGAGGCGTTTTCCTGATGTCCCAAACAATCGAAAAGGGGATTCATCAGAGAAAATAACTTTACCCCAGTCCTCAGCAGTCCACTGCCTGTACCTTTTGCAGAATATCAGTCTGTCCATGATGTTTTTTTCTGGAGAGAAGTGGCTTCTTTGCTGCCCTCCTTGAGACCAGGCCTTGCTCCAAGAGTCTCCGCCTCACAGTGCATGCAGATGCACTCACACCTGCCTGCTGCCATTCCTGAGCAAGCTCTGCACTGCTGGTAGCCCGATCCCACAGCTGAAACACTTTTAAGAGATGGTCCTGGCGCTTGCTGGTCTTTCTTGGGCGCCCTGAAGCCTTATTGGAAACAATGGAACCTCTCTCCTTGAAGTTCTTGATGATGAGATAGATTGTTGACTGAGGTGCAATCTTTCTAGCTGTGATAATCTTCCCTGTTAGGCCATTTTTGTGCATTGCAATGATGACTGCACGTGTTTCTTTAGAGATAACCATGGTTAACAGAAGAGAAACAATGATGCCAAGCACCAGCCTCCTTTTAAAGTGTCCAGTGGTGTCATTCTTACTTAATCATGACAGATTGATCTCCAGCCATGTCCTCATCAACACCCACACCTGTGCTAATGGAGCAATCACTGAAAAGAGGTTAGCTGGTACTTTTAAGGCAGGTTGCAATGATGTTGAAATGTGTTTTGGGGGATAAAGTTATTTTCTAGCCAAATATTGACTTTGCAAGTAATTGCTGTTAAGCTGATCACTCTTTATAACATTCTGGAGTATATGCAAATTGCCATTAAAAAAAGTGAAGCAGTAGACTTTGTAAAAATTAATATTTGTGTCATTCTCAAAACTTTTGGCCATGACTGTACATGTCTCCCGCTCTACAGTCTGGGGTCATCAGAAGACATTGGAGGAGTAAAGAATCATCATTCCATATGTAGCGATGACCTACAATGGTGCATGGATGGTGGGATACATGATGTCTGCTGGAAGACCGTCCGGTCTACAGCTACAGTGTGTCTTGTGTATGGCCAGCTATAGAGAAGTGCTCCGCCACTTCCCTGATTGAACACGCTGGAGGGGTGCCATTTTTCCTTTGTGTCTTTGGCACCAGAACACTTTGTCCTGCCCCCAAATAATCCGTCACATTATAATCTCCCATGTACAATATGGCTACTTTTATCTTTTGAAAAATGTTTTTACACCAGTACAGTGAGAGCTCAGCACACAAGCAAATCAGCTTTTCCACAGGGATTAATAGTCATGTCAGTACCCAGGATGCCCGGCTGACTGGTGAGTAATCAAAAAATCATGAAAAACTGGAAGAAGCAAACGCTACTTAGTATCTTAGTAGGCTAATATTAATACAGATACAGAGAACTTCCAGTATAAATAACATGTTTTTCTCATTTCGCCCAATCTATATGTCCTGCACCTACATGTCTCCCCCTCTACAGTCTGGAGTCATTAGGAGACATTGGAGGAGTAAAGAATCATCATTCCATATGTAGTGATGACGTACAATGGTGCATGGATGGTGGGATACATGATGTCTGCTGAATGACCGTCTGGTCTTCAGCTTCAGTATTTTTGGTGTATGACCAGCTATAGGGAAGTACTCCGCCACTTCCCTGATTGAACATGCTGGAGGGGCGCCATTTTTGCACCAGAACACCTTGTCCTGTCCCAAATAATCCCTCACATTATAACCCCCATGAACAATTAGGCTACTTTTAACATTAAGGTGAGTCCAAGGTATCAATGGAGCCAGTTGTCATTTTTCGCTGAGTCCGTCTGTCCACAGCATCAGGCTCTCCTCAAAGGGCATCATTTTTTCACAGTTTTCTGAAAGAGGAAAAGCGCATTTTGAAATATGTATACATGAAATCTGATATATTTTACTTTATTTCTTTAAGTTATATTATCATCATTATTATTATTATTCATTGTTGTAATTAAGAGAAGATGACATTGATAAGGAAAACCATTGGAATATAGATATATGGGAATGTGGAAAATTGCTACAGCAACACATTACAGGGAACCTGACAGCCGCCCCTGCTCCCAAGGCCACCAGCACTTGTATCTTCCTGTATAAACTCCCTAACAAGCTTTTATTACATTTCACATATAAACAAATCTTAAGAAAAGGTATTTCTAAAGTCCGTTTCTCTTATGCTAATTCCCCTTTTGTCTAGTTGATGCGGCATTTGCTTCCTCAGACTAGTCGTCCCACTCAGCGTGTTATTACTAGAGATGAGTGAACTTGTTCGGAAAACGTTCGCCATCTAAAATTCGGTACAAATGTTTTTTGCTATTACTTTGTCTAGGATAGTGGTGCTGTATGATGAGCGGGGGGACGTGTTTGATGAGGGTGGGGGGCGGTGAGAGGTTAGAGAAGCTGCAGACTTTTTCTTTTCTTAACATTATGCGTGGAGATTCTGGCAGCCAATCAGTGCACAAAACCATCCATAACGTCCAGACACAACGGCTTGTTTCATTGACTGCCGAAGTCACATGTTCTTCTCCATACAAAGAGTAGACATGTTGTTTTGGCGCCATTTTGTCAGTGTAACAACGCAGAGAGGCCGCGCCTGCTGTTGCTACTAGAAAGTCAGTTAGTTAGGTAGGCGGTTGATCATCAGTCAGCCAGTTCAGATACATAGGATCCTATGTGGCTGTGAAGTCGACCTTCCAGCACATCAATCGTTTTTGCTCACTGTTTGTGACACCAGGGCACATTTCAGCATATAACTCTTTTCTGCTGCTAATGTTTGAAAATACAAATTGTTTGTGCTGGTGTAAGGAGGTGTGTTATGATTCGGTAGCTGAGGAGTGCAGGCAAAAAGGCAATACACCAGAGCAGTTGGAATCTATGAGATTGCAGTACCCTGACTAACCACCACAACTAGAGGCAGCCGTGGAGCGTTCCCACGTTGGTCCAGACGCCTCGTCACAGCCCGAGAAACTAACTACACCTAAAGATAGAAATAGGAAAGCTATCTGCCCCGGAGCAGAACCCCAAAGATAATAGCAAGCCCCCAAACATGTAATGGCGGTTAGACAAGACGAAATACTGACACAGACAGAAAATAGTATGAGCAAACGTTGGGGCCCAAACTAACTAAATAGAAAAGGATAGGAAGGGTACTTACTGCAATCCCAAAAAAAACCCTGAAAGCACCAACTCTACTAATTTCAAAAACACCTGAGATCACACGACCTCTACCACCTAAATTAGTTCTCTGGTGTAACAAAATCAAAACAGCAGCCACTAAAAAACTGGAAAAAGCAAAAGTACTAACATCAGTGGCTGAACTAAACTGAGAGGGCAAAAGCCCCTGAGGGGACCCAGAAGGCCCCCACAGAAGTGCAGGACAAAATGCAAAAATTAAGCACAGAAACAAAAAGAAGAAAATGTCTTATCTGTTAGCAGGAGATGCAGACACGACACAGCAGGCTACAAGGCAAACAGGAATCAAGGATTGAGACCCGAACAATTGATCACCGGCAACCTGATGGGAAGGTGACTCCCTTATATAAGACCAGTCAGTAACACCTGATTCCCAGTCCTCACAATCTTCACTGAACAGACCAGTACCGCTTGTAACCACCAGAGGGAGCCTCTGCTCAGAACTCATCTCAAGCCCATTCACAACAGAGGTGGCGGGGACCCTCACGTGCCTCCTCTCTCTTGGACGCTGTTTGCACGTTCACATGCGGCACCTCATTGTTTATTAATGTTTATATACTGTGATGGAAAAATATTTAGACTTGAGAGTCCTCAGTGGTTGATACCTTTTAATGGCTAACTGAAAAGATGGTAACAAATTGCAAGCTTTCGAGACTACTCAGGTCTCTTCATCAGGCGAAGACTAATACAAAATCTGAAGAATCACATATTTATATACAACAGGACACAGGAATAATGCAATTGGTAAGACAAGTGACGTGAAGCAGAACTGTCATTATGGCAGAGGGATGAACATAAATATTGGAACAGTTCATAGATAAGGAGTGAAAGTTTTATTACCCTCTGATTGGAGTCTGCTATTGTGTTTTGATGCCCCTAGAAGGTCAGAGAAGCAGATTCCTTAATTGATGTAGAAAGACATGAAACCTTTGGCTATATTCATCCCAGCACTAAGAGTGTCAAAGGTAATCATAAGTTTATATTCCCAAACCTTTCTATCTTTCTCAGATTTGAAGTCAGATTTTAATACAAGTAATTCCATATCCATCATGCTATGACCGGGCATACAAAAGTGTTTTGCCACAGGTAAATCCATTCTTTTTTCTCTTATTGTGTGGTGATGAGAATTCATCCTTGTTCTCAGTTTTTGCACTGTGATGTCATGTATTGTAATGTGAATGTACGGTTTATAGGATTAGGGCTAGAATAGGATATAGGGTAGTATAGAACCGTAGTGGGGCTAGAATAGAGGGGGGCACATTAGAGATAGAGAATAGCATGGAATAGAGAAGAAGACAGGCAGCACAGGGGTTAAGTAAATGGGAGGGACAGCACAGAGCAGGGAAGTATAGGACGGGTATTTCCTGATCAGAGCAGTACCCTGGGCAGCTCTGCCCAGGGCAGGACATGTGAGAAGTAGTGGAACAGAGAGTTACAGGCCGTGGGGATAAAGCTGTTGCTGAAGTAAGGGGCCCCAGGCAGAGAGCAGTGCTGACGGGCACCAGCTCGACATGACCATCCCCAAGAAAGATCCGGGGTCTATGACCGGGGCAGAAGCAGCTGTGATAGCGTTCCTGGCACCTCTTCCCACTAGAGCCGGACGAGGAGCTGATAAGGAGCTGGTGATGGGAGAGGCACACATGGGACAAGAACTGTCTAAAGATACGGCCGGGCTTGCTGGGAAAAGGAAGCAAATAGTGAGAAAAATATTTGGAACTGGTAATATTTTGGGCTAGGCAGGAGTTATTTAAAAATAACAATTCTTTGTGCTAATTGAGGTTCAGCCAACAGGCCACATTGTAGCTTGAGACGGGACTTGCACCAGCATTTTTAGCTTAAACATTGAGCAGTAACAGGTGGATGAGTGACAGGTGTAGGCCTGGTGGTCTGAGAGCCCTGCCAAATTCAGGCAACATACATGAAGGAGATCCAACTTGGAGCCCAAACATTTCCAAAAATTAGGGGCTGCCTCTAAAGGTGTCTTCTCATACATGGCCCGAAGCCTGGAGATGGGAATGATGAGCACGTTACAGGCTGCGGGAGACACTCAAGTTCCCGGCAGTCAGTAATCTGTATACGACTGCAGATTGTAGACTGGAATCAGAGGAGATATGATGCTTAGGCCAAGTTGGTACTTTATACTTGGCTTTTACACAAATCCAATCTATAAAACCAGAATACTTACCATAGACATGTCTGATTTCGGGCCCTTGTGTCCTGACGTGCAGCTGAAGCTGCCGACCTCTTGGTTTCTACAATGTAACAGTGAGAAATGATAAGAACATATGACGCCCGGTGCACCAACATGTTTACTGCGCTATCAGGGGGTATTAGCAGGAAGCTGCTGTCTATCCAACTCACTGATAATGAGATCAAATATGGCATCAGGATTGGGGGTGTATATGGGGAAGAAGAATGTCCTTATAGGGAGGATGCTGGATACTCACTTTCTATTGTAATATTCTGCCGAAAAAGGAGAGAAATCTAATAAAAATACAAAAACATGTTCATGAGACCACTGTCTACTTTTTGTCCCACGAAAAATGTGACAATTGTGTGGATATGAGTATGTAATCCCCCACTTCATCTCTGGAGTTTTATTCTTATGGAATAGTGTTACAGCCGCTGGGTTTATGCCTTTACTGCAGACACTAGGTCTGACACCTGGTACTGTACATCACACCGGGCCGTATTTCTACTATTCTGTAAGATAAAGCCGCCCCTTAGCTACAGGATGTTATGGAAAGATCTGAAGATAGTCACTGACTTTTTATATACATAACGGACCTGTTACATGGGAAGATTACAGACATTCCTGCAATTGTATTTACTCTGGTGGACGCTTCTCCTTCCATGTTCTTTTCTTTCCATTCAGGCAGCTAAATAAGAAAGGATTCTTTACAGTTAGAGCACTCAGACTGTGGAATACCCGACCACAAGAGGTAGTAATGGCAGACACTATAACAGCTTTTAAATAAGGGCTGGACGATTTCCTTGATACACATAGCATTGTGGGTTATAGTTACCGTATATTCTCATAGAATCATAGAATCATAGAATAGTAGAGTTGGAAGGGACCTCCTGGGCCATCTGGTCCAACCCCCTGCTCAAAGCAGGATTCTCTAAATCATCCCAGACAGATGTCTGTCCAGCCTCTGTTTGAAGACTTCCATTGAAGGAGAACTCACCACCTCTCGTGGCAGCCTGTTCCACTCATTGATCACCCTAACTGTCAAAAAGTTTTTTCTAATATCTAATCTGTGTCTCCTCCCATTCAGTTTCATCCCATTGCTTCTAGTCTTTCCTTGTGCAAATGAGAATAAAGATGATCCTTCTACAATGTGACAGCCCTTGAGATATTTGTAGACAGCTATTAAGTCTCCTCTCAGTCTTCTTTTTTGCAAGCTAAACATTCCCAAATCCTGCAACCGTTCCTCATAGGACATGGTTTGCAGACCGGTCACCATTCTGGTGGCTCTTCTCTGAACTTGCTCCAGTTTGTTGATGTCTTTTTTAAAATGTGGTGCCCAAAACTGGACACAGTATTCCAGATGAGGTCTGACCAAAGAGGAGTAGAGGGCAATAATGACCTCACGTGATCTAGACTGTATGCTTCTGTTGATACATCCTAGAATTGCATTTGCCTTTTTTGCTGCTGCATCACACTGTTGACTCATGTTCAGTCTGTGATCGATTAGTATACCCAAGTCTTTTTCACATGTGCTGTTACTTAGCCCTATTCCTCCCATTTTGTATATGCTTTTTTCATTTTTATTGCCCAGATGTAGTACTTTGCATTTTTCCCTGTTAAAATCCATTCTGTTAGTTGCTGCCCACTGCTCCAGTTTATTTATATCTTTTTGAATCCTCTCTCTCTCTTCTCTAGTATTAGCTACCCCTCCTAGCTTTGTGTCATCAGCAAATTTGATCAGTTTACCCTCAATTCCTTCATCTAAATCATTGATAAAGATGTTGAACAACACAGGGCCCAAAACAGAGCCTTGTGGTACCCCACTTGATACATTCTTCCAACTGGATGTGCAGCCATTTACGACCACTCTTTGGGTCCGATCACTAAGCCAGTTATGAATCCACCTAACAGTTGCCTTGTCCATTCCATACTTAGTCATTTTTTCAATAAGGATTGTGTGAGATACTTTGTCAAATGCTTTGCTGAAGTCAAGATATTCTATATCTACAGCATTTCCCTGATCCACCCAGTCAGTGATTCTGTCATAGAAGGAAATTAAGTTAGTTTGACATGACTTATTAGTTACAAACCCATGCTGACTCTGTTTAATCACTTCATTCTTATCCAGGTACTTGCATACATGTTCTTTAATAATTTTTTCAAAGATCTTTCCTGGTATAGAAGTCAGACTCACCGGCCTGTAGTTCCCTGGGTCACCTTCTTCCCCTTTTGAAGATAGGAACAACATTTGCTCTTCTCCAGTCTTCTGGGACTTCTCCTGTTCTCCAAGAATTTTCAAAGATTATGTACAGTGGTTCAAGAATTTCTTCTGCTATCTCCTTCAGTACTCTGGGGTTTAATTCATCTGGACCTGGAGACTTGAATTCATTTAGGTTAGCTAAGTGTTTCCTCACTGTCTTTCTGTTTATAGATATCCTAGATTCTTCTATTCCTTTAATAGGACAGTGAAGATCAGTTGATGTTACATTTCATTTCTGAGAGAAAACAGATGCAAAATAGGAATTTAACAGTTCAGCCTTCTCAACATCCTGCCTTACCATTTCATCATTTTCATCCTGTAAAAATCCTATAGCATCTTTGACTTTTCTTTTACATTTGACGTATCCCCAAAATCCTTTTTTGTTGTTTTTGATGTCACTTGCAAGCCTTAATTCATTGTCAGCTTTAGATAATCTAATTTGTGCCCTGCAGGTTCTGCAGACAGCATTATATTCTTCTTTAGATATGCCTCCTCTTTCCATTTGATAAACATCTCTTTCTTCTTTTTAGCATGTGTTTAAGTTCTGTGTTCATCCATCCTGGTTTCCTTAAATGCTTCCCATTCTTCACTCTTTTCGGAATTGTTAACAATTGTGCTTTGAGAATCTCATTTTTCAAGATTTTTCATCCTTCCTGGACATTTTTGTCCTTAAGGATACCCAGCTATTGGATCCCTCTAATTTCTTTTTCTGAGTCCCTTAAAATCTGCCTTTCTGAAATCTAACCTTGACATCTGAGTCTTCACAGGTCTTCCTCCTCTTGTTATCCAAAATTCTAAAATGGCATGGTCACTACCTCCTAGGGTCCCAGCCACTCTTACCTCCTCAACCATTTCTTCCCTGTTTATAAGGATTAGATCCTCGTGTATAAGCCGTGTATAAGCCGAGATTTTCAGCCCATTTTTTAGGGCTGAAAGTCCCCCTATCGGCTTATTACGCGGGTCATATACGGGGTCGGCGGGGAGGGGAGCGGGGGTGTCAGATCATACTCACCCACTGCCGGCGCGGTCTCTGCAGCCCCCCTGCTTCTCCCACGATCTCCGGCTCCTTCCTGCAGCGGTCACCTGGCACCGCTCATTAAAGTCATGAATATGCACATATTCATGACTTTAATGAGCGGTACCATGTGACCGCTGTAGGAAGGAAGCGCTGCGGAGAGCGCCGGGAGAAGAGAGGCTGCAGAGACCGCGCCAGCGGAGGGGTGAGTATAGCGATATTTACCTGTCCCGTTCCACCGCTGCACGCTGCATCCTCGTCTGACTCCTCAGGCTGTGAATGATCAGGCAGAGGGCGCGATGACGTCGTTAGTGCGCGCCGCGCCCCCTGCCAGATCATTCACAGCCAGAGGAGTCAGACGAGGATGCAGCGTGCAGCGGTGGAACGGGACAGGTAAATATCTCAGGTGCCTGGGTCCTGAGCGAGTGGTGACACCGGCACCTGTCCCCCATAGCGCGCCGGTGTCACCGCCTGCTCAGGACACCGGCACCTGGCCCCCAGCGACGAGAGGTGAGTATGTTATTTTTTTTTTTTTGCAGCAGCATATGAGGCATAATCTGGAGCATATGGGGTATAAGCTGTGGAACATATGGGGGCATAATCTGGAGCATATGGGGGCATAATATGGAGCATATGGGGGCATAAGCTGTGGAACATATGGGGCATAATCTGGAGCATATGGGGGCATAATATGGAGCATATGGGGCATAAGCTGTGGAACATATGGGCATAATCTGGAGCATATGGGGGCATAATCTGTGGATCATACGGGGGCATAATATGGAGCATATGGGAGCATATGGGGGCATAATCTGTGGAACATATGGGGGCATAATCTGTGAAACATATGGGGGCATAATCTGGAGCATATGGGGGCATAATCTGTGGATCATACGGGGGCATAATCTGTGGAATATATGGGGGCATAATCTGGAGCATATGGGGGCATAATCTCTGAAGCATATTGGGCATAATCTGGAGCATATGGGGGCATAATCTGGAGCATATGGGGGCATAATCTCAAGCATATTGGGCATAATCTGGAGCATATGGGGGGCATAATCTGGAGCATATGGTGGCATAATCTGTGGAGCATATTGGGCATAATCTGTGCAGCATATGGGGGCATAATCTGTGGAGCATCATATGGGGGTATAATCATTTTTCACCCTAGGTTATCGCGAGTCAATAAGTTTTCCCGTTTTTTGTGGCAAAATTAGGGGTGTCGACTTATACACGGGTCGGCTTATACGGTAAATTAGTGACAAAATGTGCAATTGGTGGAGAAAGGTTGAACTTGATGGACCCAGGTCTTTTTTCAACCTACTGTATGTAACTATGTAAAATGTTTTGCTGCAAAGAAATAAAACCAAATAAATGAGTCCAGATAATCACCAAAATTAAAACTGTCTTCATCCTGCAAAATTGTGAAATGAATTCTTGCCTATCAAAGGAGATGAGCCTCAACATGAGATATTGCCCTCTGACTATCAAGAGGAAAGTCAGATATCAGTAATAGAGTACAATGGTGGTCACCGTGCACTTTGCTCCCATATCTCAGTGATTGAAGGACAGAATAATCAGACTCACATCTGATATTTCAGTAACTGTAGCACAGAATTAAGAGGCTGGCATCTGACACTCATTGATGGACAGAACAGAGAGGCTGACATAAGACACCTCAGTGACTGAAGGACAGAATAGAGAGGCTGACATCTGACACTCAGTGACTCAAGGACAGAATAGAGAGGCTGACATTTGATACGTCATTGATGGACAGAAGAGAGAGGCTGACATCCGAGACCTCAGTGAATGAAGGGCAGAATAGAGAAGCTTTGTGACTGAAGGACACAACAGAGAGGCTGACATCTGACACTTCAGTGACTAAGAACATAATAGAAGGGCTGACATCTGATATGTCAGTGACTGAAGGACAGAACAGAGAGGTTGAAAGTTCCATGTATTAAGATACATATATGCCCCGTCTCCCCTCTAGATGCGGACTACGACTCAGAGTGTCATGGCTAACATGTTGACGTCCATGTTTACTCGCTATGTGATTTGTAATACATGAATAATGTACAACAAATATCAACAGAAGGAGAATACTGAGATGGAAATATATCATGTTCTTATGTGGCACCCCAGGAGTCTGGTTGCCACAGGGGCTTTGCTTCCTTCGCAGGGGGTGATGCCATGCTGGAAACAAAGAGGAAACCCCTTGCCAGGTAACACACACGCATGCAAACTTTTCCTCCCCCAGACCAGAAGGGGGAGCTCTAACACCTGATTTCAGGGAGCTTCCTTGGAACATTGGCTTGGGGAGGAGTTAGAGGAGTCTGTCTGTGGACAGGGACGAGAGAGGACGTGTGGAGAGAAGCTCGTGGGAACGGAGCTGTATGCTACAGCTCACCCAGAGAAAAGCTCTGATAAAGAGGTCGCCAGAGTCCTGGACAGTTGGGACTCCAAGCCGACAGTCGTAGCTGGAGAACAGAAAATTGCAAGATCTCTGTTCACACTGACAGCTGCCAGCACAGCAGTAACACAAGAGCCAGGGTTGCCAGAGAGTAGAGACGGAGCCCTTGATAGGCTCACTTTGCCTGCTAAACAGGTTGGAAAAACAAACAGAGAAGGGGGCTGCAGCTTAGCTATAAGCAGCAGAGGTCAGGAACAGAGAGCGCAGCAGGAAGGCCTCTAAATCCTCCTGGCAAGGTGGAACCCAAATTGTTTATAGGCAATCAGATCTCCAGCACCATCTGTAGCCAGTGCCCTGGACACTTCACCTGCAGAACTGGAGTAAAGCTTTGGAAACTGCACCTGACGGTGTCCTTTCAAGTTCTTCCTGCAACCCCCACTCAGCACTGCTACATCCCTTGCCAAATATACATCATTACTATTTTGAACATACTACATCTGCCCTGGGATTAGCTCCACCTGTAGGGAGCTATACCAACTCTGCTGCCTCACCACCAGTCCCAGAGGATCTGCATTACAACGGTGGTCCTCTTTGACCACAAACCACAGGTGGCGATACAAACAATTCCCCTTTAAAAATTCCTTTTTCTTTAATTTCATTTAACCATTTTGCATGGACGCTCAGGGCCACGGACCGAGTCACTACCACGAGGGAGCTCCACTTATATTACTTAAATGTTTCTCATCCATTTCCTGAACCAGCCTCTTGGTTTTCTAGTTCAGAAAGAAAAAATAAGATATTATATGATCAGTCACAAATAACTGTAACTAGTCCATTATATCCGAACGCCCGATGTACAATGTGAGGTCTCTGCTCCTTGTCTGATGTTCCCTCACTGTCACAGCTTTAGGTTACATTCATACATACATTATCTCTCCATTATTTTTAAAGGAGTCTGTCACCCCGAAATGCTAATTACGCTACTTAAACATTTATATAGAGGACCTAGCCCCAGTAGAAATCATACTAGCAATATATATTTTACTGATGTACAGTAGTTGCAGAAATTTCACTGTTTCTCCATATGAAAATGAGGATGCTTTCGTGCACCCCTGGCTCGCTGGCGCTGTTACACTCTACGATCTGCATATCCAGCGCTGTCTCTGACTTGATTGATGGCTTGATTGATGCAGAGCGTGCACACACTCAGTGTGTATGCGGGTGTAAGGGGAGGCCAGGACTATAGCATGGCCAGAGATATAAAGCATCAGTGTCCGGCATTCACTCACCGAGAATTGCATTTCACTATTCAGCGTACCTGCATCTCCAGGTTCGGGTCCCCCTGGGCACTTCCCAAGCCGCGATGGCCTTTCCAAAGCAACTCCCAGTAATTGAGATACAGTCCATAGTAACTTGAACGATTTCTTTACTGATAACTTCACACAATATATCCACAGTTCGAACATCATAGGATACAATTCATCTTTACTTGCTTCCTCAGCACTTTCCCTACTTTACTGATGCTTCTATACGGCTCACGTCCGGACCTGACCGTCTTAGACTGCTTCCAGTTTCTTCCTGGCCTAACCTCGCCATGAAGGCAATTCCTTTGCCTGTTTTCGCCCCAGACTTGAAAATCATCCGCCCACCCGGTTTGGCTGCCTCATGAAAAGCATCAGACGTCTGTACTGTTCCTTGTGAAGCTTCAGCATCTTCTGTTTCTCACACCAACTGACTCCCTCCCTAAAGGAGTCCACCCAGGCTATGAATCACCACATCTTCTTTCTACTGTACTGGCCCACTGTATTTTATGTCCAGTGGCATGGGTGGACATACCGCCGATTCAACAGATGCGGCTGCAGCGGGCCCAGGGCTCACAGGGCGGCTAATAATGAGGCAATCTGGCCAGTTTTGTGGGGCCCGAGGATCGGGAGCCCCTGGCCAATTGCCCTCATGTGCGGCGGGCCAGGGAGGGATCCCAGTGCTTGCTGCCTGCAGATAAAATAGCAGGAGTGGAGCTGCAAGCATCCGCCGCGCTTCCTGTCCTGGACACAGAGAGCAGAGCTGCTGGATGAGTCATTCATTCAGCGCCGGCTGTGCCATAGCGAAGGAAGCACGGACACCGGTGATGCTGCGGCTGCGGGACAGGTGAGAGGTGCTGTGTGTGTGCGTTTTGTATGTATATGTGTGTGTGTGTGTTTAGTATGTATGTATGTATGCACAGTTACAGACCAAATTTGGACACCACCTTCTCATTTAAAGATTTTTCTGTTTTTCATGACTATGAAATTGTACATTCACACTGAAGGCATTAAAACTATGAATTAAACACATGTGGAATTAATTACTTAACAAAAAAGTGTGAAACAACGAAAATATGTCTTATATTCTAGGTTCTTTAAAGTAGCCACCTTTTGCTTGATGACTGCATTGCACACTCTTGGCATTCTCTTGATGAGTTCAAGAGGTAGTCACCGGAATGGTCTTCCAATAATCTCGAAGGAGCTCCCAGAGATGCTTAGCACTTGTTGGCCCTTTTGCCTTCACTCTGCGGTCCAGCTCACAGCAAAACCATCTCGACTGGTTCAAGGTCTGGTGACTGTGGAGGCCAGGTCATCTGGCGTAGACCCACACTCTCCTTCTTGGTCAAATACCCTTACACAGCCTGGAGGTGTGTTTGGGGTCATTGTCCTGTTTAAAAATAAAATGTGGTCCAACTAAACGCAAACAGTGGAATAGCATGCCACTGCAAGATTGCTGTGGTAGCATGCTGGTTCAGTATGCCTTGAATTTTGAATAAGTAGTAATATAGCGTGGCACTACCGTGGAAGGTGCTCAAGTAGGAACCCAACACAGTGACATGTAAAGAAGAAATTGGCACTTCAACTTTCTAAAATAGAGTTGAGTGCCAAGTTCTTCTTTAATTGTCACTGGGTTGGGTTTCACTTGAGCACTTCCACGGTAGTGCCAGATATATTACTTTATTATACATCACCTTGCGTGCAGCCACTGTCATTATGACATCCAATATTTTCTTATAACCCTGTACGAGAGGAGTAACATTTTGTCTAAGTTGCATCTCCCCAGCGACTTCTTGAAATCTCCCCAGTGGAGGCCAGAGGAGGGATTTTGGGAGGGAACTGCGTCACCAAGTCAGCTAATGAACTACATATAAGCCACCTTGTAGGAATACCTTCGTGTTAATGATACCACGAGGTCTAAGAGTGACTCTCCGTCCGACTCTATTCAGTGATTTCCTGTATATTGTCAAAAATTTGAACAGATATTAAACAAATGCTCTTGGATATTATGACCCTGACTTGCCGAACATTTACAGGGCACCATCTCTTCAGCCAAAGATAAGATTTCCAATATAGAAAACAATTGGCATCAGCAGGGACATCAGAGAATTGACAAACATGAAAGATAAGATAAAAAACAATATTGAACAACACAAACGTGATACTGAAAATAGGGAAAAGGTTGAAATTTAGAAGGGATACTGATGATTATGACCAAAACCGTGTTTACAATGGCAGTAAAATCTATACCAGACCTTTTAACATTAGATTGACTTCATTCTTCTATGACCCCTCTAACTCTAGGATCTGAATTGAAAGGCGTGATCCTCAATCCAGACAAGGACATTTTTTAGGACAAGACGTCGTTCCAGAAGAAGAGGACCCGCAGAGGCATGGACAGAAGAGACACAGATCTCTCCGGATCACTCGTCACAGGTAATTCCCCGTTGGTATTAACACTCTTCCCGGACATCAGTATCACAGAGTACAATTTATTACAAAAGGGCCTTTCTTACTGCCCCTCGTTATAAATTTGACTCCTTCAATGGACATGGACCTACATCGATTTATCGTGACTACGATTATCAGTTCATTTTTCTTCAATACTGACATACCTCCTGCTGATACATCTACACATCAACCGTTAATTTCATCTCAGATCTTGATTTACGCAATAAGGCACCTACAGACCTCCACAGACTCACATGCGGTGGAAACGTTTGTTAATTTTATCGATCTAGCTTTCCTTAAACTACGACAAGACATAGAGAGTGGGAACTTTCATTACCAACCTAATCTGTACACATTAGACTTCAGCATTACAGACCCTCGCCAAGATGACCAAATCATCATAAAACCAGCAGATAAGGGGGGGAGCCATTGTGGTTATGGACAGAGTAGCTTACACAACAGAGGTCCTACGACAATTAAATGACTTGACAATCTATACTGAACTCAGTAGTAATCCAACCAGTGAATTAGTAAATTGATTGACGATTATTTTGACCAATTATGTTTCCCGCGGGGTCATTGACTAAAAACCAAGAGTTTCTTACCAAAAAAACCCCATAACCCCAGTGTTTTATGTCTTACCCAAAATTCATAAAAGTCTAGTTAATCCACGGGAAGACCATATAGCTTCGACGGAATCCATACTGTCACCACTTTCCATTTTCTTGGAAAGAATTTTCACACCTCTGACACGACAGGCTCCATCTTATTTACTCGACACTGGTCATTTTCTTCAACCATCCATAATCGGGGCCCAATACCTGATACAGCCTATTAGTCTCTTCGATGTGAAAGATTTGTTTACTTCCATCCCAATCAGGAAGGATTGCATGTGCACGCCATTACTTACCATCTCTCAAAACCTCCAGAAATAATTGAACTCTGCATCCAACTTTTAACAATAGTACTGACAAAAACTTTTTCATGTTTCAAAATAAATTTTTTCTTCAAAACGAAAGGCACAGCATAGGCCAAACATGGCTCCTCCTTATGCGAATAGCTACATGGCCCGTTTTGAAGAGGAGGTAGTCTATCCACATCCTTTGTTCAGATCTTACAGTCTAATCTGGAAAAGGTATATAGACGACATTTTTTGCATATGGACTGGCACGACAGAGTCATTGAATCAATTTTTTGAGGTTCTAAACCAAACCCTGGCCTGGATTATCTTTTACAATTACCTCCAGTTTTGAAAGAGTAAACTTCTTAGATACCATGGTAATTAAAAATGAATCAGGGACTATCTCAACGGACTTATATACTAAGCCCACAGATAGAAACAGTCTTTTAATTATGACAGTCTTCACCCCCCGTCTACTAAAAGAGCCATACCCAGATCCCAATTCCATCGGGTACGAAAATAGTCTCAGATTTGCTGTGTCCAATCGAGGATAAATGAGATGCACGCTAAATTTGAAGAACGTGAAATCCACCGAACATACTGGATAAAGCCAAATCCTCCCCAAAAATCCACGCAAATCAACACAGACGCATTCCTCTAGTACATACATTTCACCCGTATGTACACATACTGCATCATCACATACGGAAACATTGGGGCATTCTTTAAAACTGCCTATCCTAATGTGAAAGGTTCAATAATCCCTTCTACCGTGCTACAAACGTCCCAATAACATCAGGGACTCATTAGTCAGAGCTGATTTAGGAACACAAGGACGCACAAAGCACAAAGATTTCTTCAAAAACCGAAGACGGGCACATACCCATGTTTACATTGTACACAAATGTAACAATGTAATCAAAGGGGACACATTCCTCCACCCAACTCAGGAAAGAAATATCCAATTAAAGATTTTGCAACTTGTGATTTTTCCCTATGCAGTTTACCTAATCAAATGTCCTGTGGGCTATTATACATAGGGGAGACAACAGCCATTAAAGATAGAATTTCAAAGCATAAGTCCACTATCCGCTGTAAAAATATGTTGTTACCCATACCATTCCATTTCATTACCAAGGGACATACAATAGCACAATTAAAATTCCAGGTCATTGAACTAATCACGCCATCTGGCGAGGGGGTGACCGGTTTCCAATACCTAAAGAAAAGGAGTCATACTGGATTCATCAAACTGCAGACTCTATCTCCCGAGGTTTAAATAGGGAGTACGACTTAATTCCTTCATTTAAATTTCATATACAAATTGTTTTGTCATTATAAGATGGAGACCTTCATATAATAATGATGTTACATTTTTAAATTCTCCTACTAACTCTGCTATCTCTCCCCACAGAGCCGCCTATATTGAATATTTGAATTATGAATATATAAACTGGGCCCTCCTCTACCTAACTTCTGGACCTCCTTCATTTACCTACTCGACTGCTTAATCTTACATAAACGTTTTAAAAACAAATAAAGTATTAATCAATGATTGAATATGTTCTCCATTGCTCCTTTAATGGCGTCTGAAACGCAATCTAGCTGCTGGAACGCAAACAAGGAAGCACATTTCCTTTTTCCTTTTCTCCCCTCCACGTGAGGACTAACTCTTGGAACGCAATCTTTGATATTGGACCGCAGGAGTGACGTCATATTGTGACGCACTTCCGGGTCAGCGCTAGAGCGGTATACCCGCCCTCAGCACATTAAATAAGCAGCACTTCTCACCGGGCACTCACTTGAACAAGCGGTGGATGCCGCGTTCGGTGTAGACCTACACTTTGCAAGCTTTCAACATCGGTAAGCAACAGATTGGAGCACTTCTGTAGCAATCACCTTTTTAATTTTTTTCACAGCACGATTTACTTTTAATACTATGTCTCCAAGCCATTTGATGCCAGTGTGCAGGACTTTCCCTAGTTTATCCCGTTAATATTGTAAGCATTATTTGCAATTTCTTCTCCTATCACCTACTTACTTATCCTTGCTTAAGTATTAAAACACCTTATTTTGCTATACCTATCAGGTGTCCGTCCTATCTTTGATTATTGGGCATTATCCAGCGGACATTGGTTATATTCATGCAAGGTATTCCTGCGAGTTTGGTGATGCTCACTCAATTCATATACACCTTATAGTCCATAGATCATTAATATACGTTTTGGACATAACTTAATCGATCAATAAGATTCCTTCATCAAGCAGTCGGGTAGGCCCCCCTCTTTTATTTTCTTATGTTTATTTTACATGTTTATTCACATGTTTACGTGTCGCAACTTTGTCAGAATACCATTGTATTATATTTATACTATTGGTCATGTTATGTTCGGTTTTTCTTTGAGACTTCTCTCTTATTATGTTACCACAAATTGTCTCCTTAATATTACCTATATCATAGTATATCGATTCCATTTTTTTTTCATTTTCTGCAGTACTTTGATGAAGGTCCAGATGGGACTGAAACGTTGGTTTTTTACTGCAATAAATTCTTTCTATTATAAAGTTGAGTCCAAGTTCTTCTTTACATTGAATTTTGAATAAATCCCCAACAGTGTCACCAGCAAAGCACCCCACACCATCACACCACCTCCTCCATGCTTCACGGTGGGAACCAGGCATGTAGAGTCCATCCGTTTCCTTTTCAGCGTCGCACAAAGACACGGTAAATTGGAACCGAAGATCTCAAATTTGGACTCATCAGTAGTTTGAGCATTCCGATACCGCAAGTATCGGGTATCGGCCGATATTCGCGTTATGGAATTCCGATACTTAATTCCGATACTTTTTCCATATCGTATTTCCGGAATCGGAAGTTCCCATAATTCTTTGAGAGGCAATGTGATTTTAGTCAGCCAATGAGGAATCCTACGAAGTGTGGGCACATCCTGTAATGCTGCGGTCATCTTAACTAATGGCATGGCTGTGATTGGCTGCTGAAATGATGTCAGAATGCACTATAAAAGGCGCCGCCGCCATTTTAGCGTCACTGTGCTGTGAACTCAGTAAGGGACAGAACGCTACTCTGCTCACTCTGAGGGACAGTTAGATATTGCGATTTTGTGTACTACTGTGCTTGAGGCAGGCTAGTTTACCAAACGCTGTGTAAAGCTTCATTTTGCCAGTGTTGTTTTAACAGCTCTGTGCAAGGTGTGTGTGTGTGACAGTGCAGGTGACGCTGCAGTTTGCTCTGCACCCACCGCTGTTTGTAGGCATCTGCACGTGTCACTGACTCTTTTTTTTTTATTTATTTAGTGGAATTGGTGCAGCTCCATTATATTAGAAAAAAATCAAATCATTAGTGTGACGTGCTTCCATCCGTATACAATACATTGGTTGCAAACACTATTGAAGTACACAAAGGAGCTTTTCACAGATAGTGAATAGTTGTGTTTCAGTGTTCACTGCAGTCTGTGAGGTTTTGATTTTTTGAGTGCAGATCACGCTCCAGTTAGTTCTTCAACCACCTGCTGGTTGGAGTCTGCTGAGCTTTGTGTCACTGCCTCATCCTTCACATTTTTCTCTAATTGGTGCTGCTCCATTTTAGTGGAAAAAAATCTATCTATTAGTGTGACGCGCTTCCATCCGTATACAATACATTGGTTGCAAACACTATAGAAGTACACAAAGGAGCTTTTCACAGATAGTGAATAGTTGTGTTTCAGTGTTCACTGTAGTCTGTGAGCTTTTCATTTTGTGAGTGCAGATTACGCTCCAGTTTGTACTTCAACCACTGCCGGTTGTAGTCTGCTGAGCGTGTGTCACTGCCTCATCCTTCACATTTTTCTCTAATTGGTGCTGCTCCATTTTAGTGGAAAAAAATCTAATCTATTAGTGTGACGCGCTTCCATCCGTATACAATACATTGGTTGCAAACACTATAGAAGTACACAAAGGAGCTTTTCACAGATAGTGAATAGTTGTGTTTCAGTGTTCACTGTAGTCTGTGAGCTTTTCATTTTGTGAGTGCAGATTACGCTCCAGTTTGTACTTCAACACTGCGGTTGTAGTCTGCTGAGCGTGGTGTCACTGCCTCATCCTTCACATTTTTCTCTAATTGGTGCTGCTCCATTTTAGTGGAAAAAAATCTAATCTATTAGTGTGACGCGCTTCCATCCGTATACAATACATTGGTTGCAAACACTATAGAAGTACACAAAGGAGTTTTTTCACAGATAGTGAATAGTTGTGTTTCAGTGTTCACTGTAGTCTGTGAGCTTTTCATTTTGTGAGTGCAGATTACGCTCCAGTTTGTACTTCAACCACTGCCGGTTGTAGTCTGCTGAGCGTGTGTCACTGCCTCATCCTTCACATTTTTCTCTAATTGGTGCTGCTCCATTTTAGTGGAAAAAAATCTAATCTATTAGTGTGACGCGCTTCCATCCGTATACAATTACATTGGTTGCAAACAACTATAGAAGTACACAAAGGAGCTTTTCACAGATAGTGAATAGTTGTGTTTCAGTGTTCACTGTATGTCTGTGAGCTTTTCATTTTGTGAGTGCAGATTACGCTCCAGTTTGTACTTCAACCACTGCCGGTTGTAGTCTGCTGAGCGTGTGTCACTGCCTCATCCTTCACATTTTTCTCTAATTGGTGCTGCCTCCTTTTTAGTGGAAAAAAATCTAATCTATTAGTGTGAGCGCTTCCATCCGTATACAATACATTGGTTGCAAACACTATAGAAGTACACAAAGGAGCTTTTCACAGATAGTGAATAGTTGTGTTTCAGTGTTCACTGTAGTCTGTGAGCTTTTCATTTTTGTGAGTGCAGGATTACGCTCCAGTTTGTACTTCAACACTGCCGGTTGTAGTCTGCTGAGCGTGTGTCACTGCCTCATCCTTCACATTTTTCTCTAATTGGTGCTGCTCCATTTTAGTGGAAAAAAATCTAATCTATTAGTGTGACGCGCTTCCATCCGTATACAATACATTGGTTGCAAACACTATAGAAGTACACAAAGGAGCTTTTCACAGATTAGTGATAGTTGTGTTTCAGTGTTCACTGTAGTCTGTGAGCTTTTCATTTTGTGAGTGCAGATTACGCTCCAGTTTGTACTTCAAACCACTGCCGGTTGTAGTCTGCTGAGCGTGTGTCACTGCCTCATCCTTCACAATTTTTCTCTAATTGGTGCTGCTCCATTTTAGTGGAAAAAAAATCTAATCTATTAGTGTGACGCGCTTCCATCCGTATTACAATACATTGGTTGCAAACACTATAAGAGTACACAAAGGGGCCTTTCACAGATACTGAACAGTTGTCTGCAGGGTTCACTGTAGTCTGTGAGGAATAACCACACTTAGGCCTTAACTTTTCTGACTTTCTTTATCAATCTACCAAGATGAAGAAGTCAGTGAGTAAGGCACGTGGTCGTGGTCGAGGCCGTGGATTTGCAGCAGGGAGAGGACGTGGGGATTCTGTGGCTGCTGCCGCACCCAGTGACACAGCATCCACCAGTTTTCCCCGTGAGCGTTCCTTTATGCGCATTTTGTAGGGGATCAGCGTACCACCCCTGCTGCGTGAAGAACAAATTGAAGCCGTTGTTGGTTGGATGGCAGCCAATGCATCGACTTCAATACCTTCCACCTCCTCTCAGGACCACAGCACTGTTGAACAACCATCAGTCTCTTCACCGCCTGCCAAATTGCCCAGGCAGTCAGAGAGCTCTGTACAGGAGCCAGCTGAGTCTCTGCTTCTGTTCTCAGAATCTGTTGGCTTGGAAATAGGGGCCCAGCCAAGCAGCATTCTGGAATGTGAGAAGAAGGCAGTATGCAGTGATGCGCAACAGCTGTGTCTCTCTGAATCTGAAGAGGCGGGTGAGCCAGTGCGATGGTCAGCACACCGCAGAACGCATCTGATGATGATGAGACTCAGTTGCCAGTTTCTGTTGAGCATGGTGCTGGCCAGACCACCCAACAACAGCAGGTGATGGAAGAGGGTAGTGGTGGAGATGATGAGGTCCAAGACCCAACATGGCGTGAGGAACAGGAAGGTGGTGGGAGCAGCTCTGAGGAAGAGATTGCACCAACGGTCCAAACAGTAGGGAGAGGTAGGCTGCAGACTCGCTTGCCTGTAGCTCCAGTTTGGCACCCGTTCGGAGCAGTTTCTCTTACAACAGCCAAAACGGGCGCTCCCAGGACTTGCTCTGCGTGGTCCTTTTTTGATACAGTTGCAGATGATATTTGCTATGTAAAATGCAAGCTGTGTAATCAAAAAATTAAAAGAGGTAAAAGTGTCAGTAACCTTAATACAACAAATATGTGGAAACATGTGCGGTCAAAGCACTTTGTTGAGTTACAAAGACACATGGAGATGTAGGCCAACTACAGCAGCACCTACATCTTCAGCTCCTGTTGGAGCCTCTTCCTCCAGTTCACACACAGCTGGTAAGGCTTCCTCAAAGGATCGCCATGGAAGAACCTCTGTCACTGTTGTCCAGAGACACAGTGTTATTCCACCCACAGCTGCAAGTTCCCTGTTATCCTCACACACCCAGGCCACAAAACAGCCATCGGTAGCACAGGCATGGGATAAAAGACGGCCATTACTCGGCAAACCATCCACGAGCACAGGCTCTGAATGCTGGCATTGCAAAACTCCTGTCCCTTGAAATGCTGTCATTCAGGCTGGTGGAGACTGACAGTTTCCGTGAATTAATGGCATTGGCAGTCCCACAATACAATGTGCCAGCCGATTTTATTTCAGCAGGCAAGCCGTCCCTGGTCTGCAAAAGCATGTTGAGGCAAAAATTAAACATGCGCTACTAAACGCCGTCAGTAGCAAGGTCCACCTGACCACCGATGCGTGGACCAGTACCCATGGCCAGGGACGATACCTTTCACTCACTGCCATTGGGTGAATGTTGTGGAGCCGGGTACAGATCTTGCGAGTGGCGCTGTACGTGTTCTGCCAACTCCAAGGATTGCGGAATCAAGTCTGTCCACATTGACTCCTCCTCTACTCCAGTTCCTCAGAATCATCGCTGCAGGAGCCGTCACGGTCTACCTCCACATGGACCCGTGGACGCTTACCTGATGCGACCGATATGAGCACAGCCGTGGCCAAACGGCAACAGGCCGTTCTGAAATTAATTCCCATGGGGAATCGAAGCCACACAGCGCAGGAGGTCTGGAATGCCATCAAGCAGGAGAGCGACGTGTGGTTTTTGCCAGCGAATCTCCAGCCAGGCTTGGTAGTGTGTGACAATGGCCGAAATCTGGTGGCAGCTCTGGGCCTTGGCAACCTCACTCACATACCATGTCTGGCACATGTGCTCAACTTGGTCGTGCAGAGTTTTTTGAGGGACTATCCGGATCTTGATGCACTGCTGCACAAGGTCCGCCTAGAGTGCGCTCACTTGCGACGTTCCAGCATGGCCAGATCGCGCATTGCAGCTCTGCAACGCAGATTGCGCCTTCCTGAACATCGCATCATATGTGACGTATCCACCAGGTGGAATTCAACGTTACATATGTTGGAGCGGTTGTGTGAGCAGCAGCCAGCAGTTATGGAGTATCAGCTGCATCAGGCGCAATCAACACGCAATTTGGCGCCGTCCACACTTCACCATTAATGAGTGGGCCACTATGAAGGACATGTGCCACGTTTTGCGTGCGTTTGATGAGTCAACGCGGATGGCGAGTGCAGATGATGCACTAGTCAGCCTGACTGTCCCCCTTATCTGCCTGCTTCAAAAAACACTGCAAGCAATAAGGGATGAGGTTTTGGAAGAGGTGGAGGATGAGGAGTCACAAATTCCATCACCTTCTGGAAAGTCAGCGCAACGTGGTTCCTCACAAAGGGCTGGGCAGGGCTCACTTTGTGAGGAGGATGAGGAGGAGGAGTCAATGGAGGAGGAAGACATCGCTCCAGAGGGAGGTACACAACGCTCTAGTCAGTATGTAGAGCGAGGGTGGGGTGATGCAGAGCAGGCAGAGATAACGCCTCTTGCAGAGGACAGCGTTTCTTTGCCAGTTGGGAGTCTGCAGCACATGGTTGATTTCATGCTGCAGTGCCTAAGAAACGACCGCCGCATCGCCCACATTCTCACGACGTCTGATTATTGGGTGTACACCCTCCTAGACCCTCGCTACCGGGACAACGTCAAAAGCCTCATCACACCGTTGAACCGGGAGCGTAAAATGCGGGAGTACCAAGACACACTGGTGCAATCCCTAATGTTCTACCTTACTGCCGAGAGCACTGCTGCTGCTACTGCTTTACAAAGCAGCTCTGTGCGTCGAGGCAGTGTAGAGAGCTCTGCAACAAGAGGGAGCACACGCAGTGCCTCTGCACAGGGAAAGACCAGTATGTTCAAAATGTGGCAAAGTTTTGTGGCAGCGCCACAAATGTCTACACCATCCGAGAGGGCTCCAGTCAGCGGGAGGCAACGTATCCGTCAGATGGTGACAGACTACTTGGCTTTGCCTCTCAGTGTACTCCCAGATGGCTCTTCCCCATTCAAGTTTTGGGTCTCTAAGCTGGATACATGGCCAGAGCTTAGCCAGTATGCATTGGAGGTGCTGGCTTGCCCTGCTGCCAGTGTATTATCGGAGCGCGTCTTTAGTGCTGCAGGTGGTGTACTAACAGACCGTCGCATGCGACTATCCTCCGATAATGTAGACCGGCTTACTTTTCTGAAAATGAACAAGGCATGGATCTCGCCAGAATTTCTCTGTCCGTTTTCAGATTAATAACTGGTTCGCAACGTTATCCATGTCTCCTGTTATGTTCATCTTTCTACCACCTGAACTCTACTCCCTGGGCTCCAACACTGCCAGTTGCTGCTCAGAAGTGTCGTGTCCACAGAACAAAACACAAGCTCTACTGTTAGTGGGGTTCAGTAACGCCAGCTGTTCCCCTGCTGTGTCAACGGCAAGAAGTGTCCTTTTCCCGACACATGGACAGAAAAACACATGACCAACATGCTCCAAATAGGGAAGAGCCGTCACCCTGCTTGTTATGCTGAAAACATGAAATTGTGAAGTTTTGCAGGCCTAGAATGATAAATTTTTATGACAAATATGGACAAATAATAATTTGTCATCACAGCGCATATCTGCACATGTCTATTAGAAATGGTAACAAAAAATAAAACATAGTCTACTCTTCACATTTTTAAATTAATGCATAAAAGTACATTTCAGACTTATGAATTAATGCTTTTTAAGGAACTTTATCTGTACCTGTAAGATAATGCACTCAATGGATGTACGAATCATTAAATCCTCATCATCATCATCACGAGTTTTATTTATGACAGACATTATAAAATACACATACTGATGCCAACTGTAACTTCAAACACCATATATGAAATGGCCAGCATGTAAACATGGTAATAATGTCCAATAATAAATTATTACATCTAGAAAGTGCATCATGCATACTGACAATAGGTACTTATACCTGCAAGTGCTGTTGAAACAACCACAAGAGATATAAATTAATACTGGTATATAGGTATCACAGTGCATAGTTACTCATGGACAATGTTGATGTAATACTGTATCTCAATTAAGTCAGCGTCAACCATTAGGCTTGTTAGTCTTGTACATTGTTAAAGAGGGAACGTAATTTTTTGGTTTGTCATAGGTGTAGTATTACACATTAAATTATTACTGCTGTATTTTTTTTTGCGTCCCTAGTGCGCAATAACGCAGCCTAACCTCACATTTGATAGTCAGCTAATTGCCACACGCTACCCTACCCTACGCGTGACAGTAGGAAGGTAGTGTTGACGGATAAAGCTTTGCGCAACCAGACATTCTTTTACCCTCTTCAACACTCTACAAGCAAAAAATGCATGATTTCAGCCGCAGACTTTATTGACGTACAGTATAACATCGGCATTACCCATCAGAGGCTGTCCACTGTCTGATACAGACATAGAATATACCTTTGCTATCCGTAGCCTTTGTTTCACCTACACTTGCAGGCACACACTTAAATTGTGACAAACAATGCCTAATGTTTTTTTAAATGGTTATTTTTTATTGTACATTATTGTGTCATCAATCACATTGATGAGTCCATGCTGGACATGTCATACATGCTATAGAAAGTTACGATTTTAGAACTTAAATAATTGAATTGTCTGTGACTGTCACATAAAATTTGCGATGATGATGATGATGTGACTATTACAAAATCCATTGTCTTCACTATGTTATGGTTTAACATAGCGTTCCTTAAGCATTATTCATAAAAAAAACATTTACTTTTATTCTTAAATTTACAACACTATATTTTGTTACCAATTTTTTGGGTGTTGTGTTGTTCCATTTATTTTTGGCATGTGCATATATGCGTTTATATTTGTATTTTCTTTATTTTTCCTTCTTGAAATTAGAAAACATGTGTATCTTTGTACCGTGTTAGCCAGTAGATAGAAAAATATTTAGACTTCAGAGTCAGCAGTGGTTGATACCTTTTTATGGATAACTGAAAAGATGGAAACAAATTGCAAGCTTTCAAGGCTACTCACGTCTCTTCATCAGGGAAAGACTAACTAAAAAAATTAAGCATCACATATTTCTATACACAACAGGACACAGGAATAGTGCAATAGGTAAGACAAGTAAGTGACGTGTATCAGAACTGTCATTATCTCACAGGGATGAACATAAATATTGGAACAGTTCCTAGATAAGGATAGAAAGTTTGATTGCCCTCTCATTGGCGTATTTTTTGGGGTTTTCATGACCCTGGAAGGTCATAGACGCAGATTCCTTAATTGATATAGAATGACATAAATCCATGTGATCTATTCATTCCATCACTAACAGTGTCAAAGGTCATGATGGCTTATATTCTGAAACCTTTGTACGTTTCTCATATTTGAGTTATATTTTAATACCAGTAATTCCATATCCATGATGCTATGACCGGGCATACAAAAGTCTTTTGCCACAGGTAAATTCATTAATTTATCTGTGATTGTGTGGCGCTGATAATTCATCCTTGTTCTCCTTTTTGTTGCCGGTCTCCCCTCACTTGTCCCTCCCTCACTTGTCTTAGCTATTCCTGTGTCCTGTTGTGTGTAGAAATATGTGATTCTTCATTTTTGGCTTTACTCTTAGCCTGATGAAGACACCTGAGTAGTCTCGAAAGCTTTGAATTTGTTACCATATTTTCAGTTAGCCATTAAACGTTATCAACCACAGAGGACTGTCAAGTATAAATATTTTTCTATTCTTGTAATTGAAATTCATCATTTTATTGTCGTAGTAAAACTTCATTTATTCTTGTTTGAAGTACATACATTTGCAATGGCCACGTAACAAGGCAATAACTCAATATTTTGTGCCTACACCCTCCTTGACCCTGGGCTTCAACAGCGCCAGTTGCTGCTCAGAAGTGTTAGATGCACAGATGAAAACAATCGCTGATGTGTTTGTGGGGTTTCAGTAACGCCTGCTGTTCCCCTGCTGTGTGTCTGGCAAAAAATTACTGCTGCTAACTACAACTTCAACTTCAAACGTCTCATACTAGGCCTCTGCTACACCTCCTTGACCCTGGGCTTCAACAGCGCCAGTTGCTGCTCAGAGTGTTAGATGCACAGATGAAAACAATCGCTGATGTGTTTGTGGGGTTCAGTAACGCCTGCGTTCCCCTGCTGTGTGTCTGGCAAAAATTACTGCTGCTAACTACAACTTCAACTTCAAACGTCTCATACTAGGCCTCTGCCTACACCCTCCTTGACCCTGGGCTTCAACAGCGCCAGTTGCTGCTCAGAAGTGTTAGATGCACAGTGAAAACAATCGCTGATGTGTTTGTGGGGTTCAGTAACGCCTGCTGTTCCCTGCTGTGTGTCCGGCAAAAATTACTGCTAGCTACCTAATCATGGTGAAAAAAACATGACATCTCAAAGTGTCTAGTGCTACACATAGATATGAGGCTACACCATGATTTCTAAGCTGTAAACATTTGAAACGTCAACTTTCAAACCATAAAATGATTTGTCTGTCACAAATCGGTAACAAAATAATTGTGACATATTATTAACAGATATGCACATGTCGAAAACAAATGCAAACACAAAAGCCTACTTATGCTATAGGATACTGATGGTCAACCTTGTCACTCCATAGCTTAGACAAATCCAACTCACATCATGATGACTCAATACTGCAATGTTGGAAGTGCATAATGTGGGTTGAACTTTGACAACTGCTGCAGTGCGAAGGTTATACTTCAGTGTTCTTGCCTTTGAAATAAAATGCATACAAGTAAATATAATATCCAATGTTGATTAAGGACGTGATGTACACCTGTAATATTGTGCAAACAATGCATGTAGGAATAGTCCTCTTCAACATTACTTATATTTGTGTCATTTTAAAAAATACATATTTGATTAGAAAGTTAACAGCCCATATCATAAAGGTCCTCATGTAAACATGATAATCGCTAACAAAATCATGCATTACCTTGTAAAGTCAATAGTGCATAGTCACAATAGCAAAATATATACCTGTAAGTGGTGCTGAAAGAACGACAACTGATAGAATAGGTGAATGATATCTATTTATCAGACTGAATAGCGACACCTGTACAATGTCGATATAATACTGTACCTTAACAAAACAGCTGTGTCACACCTCACACGCATTTTTCTTGTAGCTTGTTATGTAATAGGGCACATGCGTGTATGTTTCATCATAGGTGCATGTTTACTGAGTAAAGCAGTCATGACAACGCCTTTGTGTTGTCGGTACGCTTGCGATGATGAACGATGCGCACCGTGAATGTTAGTCTGCGTCATTAGACGCACAGACGCTCCAATACCCAACGCGTCACAGCAGGAAGCCAGTCTGTGCGTCCAAACAAAGGCGCAAGCATACATGCACGTACCCTTTTAGAAAGCTATATAAAAAAAAGGATGTAGTAGTAACGCACACTTTATGAGGTACAGTATTACATCGCCATTCACCATCTGTGGCTATGCAGACTCATTATATATACCTTATCTATCGTTGTCATGCTTGCAAGTCCACAGTCAGGCATAAATAGCTGTTTTCACTATGCACTTTTTAAAGGTTTTTTTGTTAATATAAAGATTGGCACATATTATCAGTATTACATGATGGAAAATTTTAGGGTTTTTTAAAAATTTTTAGTGATATTAAAATTTAGCAAATGAAATGGTGTAATACTTTTACTTATCCATCATTAATGGATTTTATATGTACTTGTATGCTTTTATTTAAAACCGAATAGCAATTATTTAACCGTTTTTATTGTGGTTTGCTTGCTTTTCAACATGTTAAAGTATGCGTTTTTGTTTTTTCAATTATTAATTTAATATATTTTTTAAGTAAAATCATCTCTTATGGTACTAAAGGTTTATTTCTCTTGTTTGGAGTATAGACATTTTTAATTGACAGTAACAAGGAAAATACTTGATCTAGTATTTAAACATTTCCCCCTTGACCCTGGGCTCCAACACCCCAGTTGTTTGCTCGGAAGGCGTTAGCAAAGTTAACACTTGCTCCCCTGTTACTGGGGTTCAGTAATGTCAGCTGTTCCCCTGCTTTGGGGTGAACGGCAAAAAGTCCTGCTGCCTCCACCCTGTTCTTTTCCATCCCGGGGTTTCAACACCGCATTTTTTTCTCGGAAGTGTTTTTTAGCACAGTCTACACTTTCCTTTTTACTGGGGTTCGTAATGTCAGCTGTTCCCCTGCTGTGTGAACGGCAAAAGTCCTGCTGCCTCCACCATGTTCTCTTCTCTCCTGGGTTCAACACCGCCGTTGTTTTCGGGGAAATGCTGTTAGCACAGTCTAATTGTCCGTGTTACTGGGGTTCAGTATGTCAGCTTTTCCCCCGCTGTGTGAACGGAAAAAGTCCTGCTGCCCCCCACCATTTTTTCTCTTTTCACCCTGGGCTACACACCGCCATTTGTTTTTTTGAAGTGCTGTTAGCACAGTTACATTGCTCCTTTTTACGGGGTTAGTAAAATCACTGTTCCCCTGCTGTGTGAACAAAAAGTCTGCTTGTCCCCCCATGTTCTCTTCTCATCCCCTTGGGTTACAACACCGCCAGTTGTTTCCGGAAGTGCTTTAGCCAGTCTACAATGGCTCCCGTGTTACTGGGGTTCAGTAAGCAGCTTTTTCCCCTGCTGTTTGAACGGCAAAAGTCCTGCTGCCTCCACCCCTTTTTCTCTTTCATCCCTGGTTACAACACCGGGCCCGTGGTTTTTTTTTGGGGAAATGCTGTTAGAATGCTACACCCTTTCTCCTGTGTACCGGGGTTCGTAATGTCAGCTGTTCCCTGCTGTGTAACGGCAAAAAGTCCTTTGCCCCACCATGTTCTCTTCTCCCCCTGGGTTACAACACGGCATGTTTCTCGAAGTGTGTTAGCACAGTCACCCTTTTTTTTCTCCTGTGTAACTGGGGTTCGTAATGTCAGCTGTTCCCCTGCTGTGTGAACGGCAAAATCCTGCTGCCTCCACCATGTTCTTTCTCTTTCCCGGGGTTACAACACCGCCAGTTGTTTCTCGGAA